>JASDQU010819208.1:0-20756 GCA_032191745.1 Picea mariana | reverse complement strand
GTCAAATCACTGAAGGCTTTCAGGGTCTACATTCTTCAGGCAAAGGTAATTGCTTTTGTCCCCTCTAGTTCAGTCAAAGATGTTCTTGTTCAACCTGAAATTGATGGCAAAAGAAGTAAGTGGATAGCTAGATTGATTGAGTTTGATGTCGAAATAAAACCAGGAAAGTTAGTGAAAGGCCAGAGTCTTGCCAAACTTCTGGCAAAAGAGAATTGCAAGCTGCTCGACATCAATCTGATGAGTATTGATGCAGAAAATGTTCCATCTGTTGAGAACAATGAAGGTAAGGGGATGCAGGTTTCAGCTCATCTAGCTGAGTGCAAATGGTACAGCGATATCGTTAAGCTTTTGCAGACTTTATCAGTCCCATCAGATTTGACAAAGACTCAGAGAAGGGCTTTAAAACTCAGGGCTGTAAATTTCTGCATCAACGATAATTTGCTGTTTTGGAAAAATCCCATTGGATTGTTGTTGAGATGTGTAAATCAAGAGGAGGAAGCTAAGGTCATGAGTGAACTTCACAATAGTGAGTGCGGAGGAAACCACTATTGGAAAACCACAACACATAAAATTTTGAGATCGGGTTACTATTGGACTTCCTTATTTTCAGATGTATATGAATTTGTGAAAACATGTGACAAATGTCAGAGATTTGAAGGTAAGAAACAAATGAAGTCCCTTCCTCTCAAACCTATAGTGGTCACAGGGCCTTTCCAGCAGTGGGGCCTGGACTTCATAGGTGAAATCCATCCGCCTTCTAGTGGACAACATCGGTGGATTCTGGTTGCCACCGATTACTTTACAAAGTGGATTGAGGCTATTCCCACCCGGAACGCCAATCACACAGTCATAATAAACTTTCTGTAGGAGAATATATTCGCCAGATTTGGCTGCCCTAAAAGATTGGTCGCTGATAATGCTGCTGCGTCCAAAGATAAACACTTGGTCAAATTGTGTGAAGAGTTGGGAATTCAGCTGGTACATTCCACAGCCTACTATCCGCAAGGGAATGGTCTAGCTGAGTCGTCAAACAAGAGTCTAGTCAGAATCATAAAGAAGCTTCTTGAACAGAATGCCAGAGGTTGGGATTCCAAACTAAAGTTTGCATTGTGGGATGACAGGGTAACATGCAAAAAATCAATTGGTACATCTCCCTTCAAGCTGGTATATGGTACTGAGGCCATATTTCCTGTTCAGCTCGCATTACCAGTTGAAAAATTCTTACAGGAAATTGATGAGGAACCAGATGATCTGACTAGGAGGATTCATGAGTTGGTACAACTGCAACAAGATAGAGAGTAGCTCTTAGAAAAAACTGAATTGCATCAGGAGATGATCAAGCAAAATTTCGACAAGAAAGTCAAATCAGATGTCTTCAAAACAGGGGATATGGTCTTAAAGTGGGACGCAGCAAGGCAGGAGAAAGGGAATCATGGGAAATTTGAGGCTCTTTGGACAGGTCCTTTTGTCATAACAGAGGTGTAGCAGAACAACACCTTCCTTCTTCAAACTCTTTCAAGCGAGCCAGTTTCAGGAGGTCCTTTCAACGGGTGCTTCCTGAAGATCTATTTTGCATAAGGCTTCTTGTGAAGCCAGGTTCTTTTTGTACATATTTCTTTTTCAGTTCTGTTTTCTTTACTTTTTTCATTCAAATAACTCCATGCCCAATGGTACTAGAAACTAGTTTTCAGATTGCAATAAGGCTGCTGAGTCTACCTAGGTTCTTGGTCACCTCACGGGGAGATGCCCATCCCAGTTGGAGCCAAATGTTAACTCCCAAAATGAAACCGTCCTTTCGGTTGAGTTTTGTGATGGATACCATAGCTTTAGGTAGTATCTTCAAGTCATTTTTGAGTTTTTACTGCTGAGAAATTTTTTGGTTCTGGTGTGTCATAGAGAATAATCGATCCATAAAGTCTTCTCTTTCAAAATTGTAATTTTTTACTTTCCACAACTAACGTGTTTTCAAAAGGTTCATTGTGCACTGTGGAAAGTGTTCACTTTCAACAGCTAAATAGATTATTTCAACAGTTGGCGCGCTGTTGAAAGTGTCAAGCGAGCGTTTGGCTGATGCGTTCTCCACGGGTCGTTGCTGCTTGGAACGGGAATCACGTGCTGATGTCCACGTATGAAAAACTATGATGGTGTGATCACCCCCACATCAGAGCAAATCCAGGGCATGCGCTAATAGGAGTGGGAAATCATGGAAACTAAATCATGCATGTCAGATGTGACTGGAATTCCAAATCGTTCCAGAAACCACGCTCATCGTTCATCACAGTTGAAATGGAAAGATCGTGTTTGGAGATGCAGGTACAGAGGAGGTACTGCCGACCTGACACCATCGAATCAAGCAAAGGTCTCGAATCACAAACCGTTTACAACACACTGTCAAAGCTTTCATTTTATTCAAAACAGAGCCGAAGCCCGGACTGCTTTCAACAGCGTATAACCTCATTTCGACTAGGCAGTTATAGGGTTTACATTTGTCAAGTGATTGAGCTCCAGAATGGTGAAAAAACGCAGTGGCTTTTTAATCAAACGGGAATTGAATAGTTTATCCTTTTTGGAATCACATCCCGAGGTTCAGAGGTATTTTTCAAATGCGGGTTGCATGGAATTTGCAGAAAAGTTACAAGTTGGGTCTCACCAGCCCACTACTGAAGCCTTCGCCAAGACATTTGATGGCAACAAATCTCGCGTTGGATCTGTAGAAATCAAGGTGGATGAGGTCGTCATTGCCGCAGCTACAGGATTGCCCAGAACCGGTCAAAGATGGTTTAAGACCACCGCTCCTAAGAATCTGGATTACAGGGTTTATTTGAAGGATTGGTATAAACACAGAGCGTGGACAAAAGTTATGCTCGTTTCATATATGGATGAGGAGTGGCAGCAATTATTCAAAGGCATTCAACTATACATTACTTCATAAGGGAGATACGACAAATTGATGATGTACCACTTTAAGCTGATGGATCATTTTACAGGCAAAACCCCCATCAATTTGCCTTACTTCTTATACCACAGTTTGATTAAAGTCTGCAATAGAATTTGAACTCAACCTTTGAGCATTAAATCGACTCTCTGTCACCTAGGCCTCATTAAACTGATTCTTCTGCAAGAATTAAAACAAGAAGGAAGGAGCTGGGAGCAATTTCTGTTCTGGGAAGGCTTTGAAACCCAGAACCAGACTGCAAATGAACAAATGGCAGGTGCAAGAAAGCAATCCTCTCCTCAGAGTAGCTCAAGAAGAAGAAGGGCCTTGTCAGAACCTTCAGAAGACAGGGCGTCTAGATTGAAGTCCCATAGTTTGAAAAGGAAGTTGAATTTTGAGCAAACTACAGAGCAGTCTATACAGCAGGATTCGGGACACCCTACACAGCAAAGTACAGGGAAAAATATCTTAAATCTGCCATACTCAGATTCATAATCTAAGCAGAAAGACCAGTGCCTTGCCAACAAGGGTTCTGAGCAATCAGCAGAATGTGCTCAGAACTATGAAACAGTAAAGCATACAGAGCAGGGAGAATCGTCAAAACACCCCAGGTCAAATAAATCTCAAAGGATCAAACATCTCAAGGAGGTGATTGCCCAGCAGGAAGTCTTGGAGAGGGTGATAAAGGATAGATATAAAAAGTTGTCTGACAACTTTGCCAAGACAAATGCAGCGCTCGAAAGACTGGCCAAGGAGAACGTTAAAGAGAAAAAGAGGAAGGAAAAGCTCATTAACAACTGCAGCATACTAAGATTGCTTGCCCGACACCTCAAAAAGAAGATCAGGGGATTGAAAAAAAAGCTGAAACAAAGGTCTCATCCAGACCTACAAGTTCTTGCTCAGGTGGCAGTCAATATGCAAGGTGAAAAGTCAGATGTTAATTGATTTTTGTTTGAAATAAATTTTGAAGGTGGAAGCTCTTTTTTGTGCACTATCGGGACTTTCAACAGCGCCAGGCAACTATTTCATTACCCATTAGCTATGGAAAGCGATAGCTTTCAACAGCTAACCCGTGAAAGTTTCAAACGGTTACGCTGTTGAAAGATGGGCAAGCAGATTTTGAGGACGAAATCGCAACAACTTATTTCCAACTTGTTTTGAAGATATGCCAACGTATCAATAGACCATTAAATTGCATGCAAAAAGTTCAACCTTAGGGATTCAAGGAATTTTGGATACGTTTTCAAAACCATATCCTAAAACTCAGCCATAAATATTGGGAAATAGAACAGTCACGCACAGGTGTCATGCTGCTTCACTACATCGCAGATGCTGGAAGCTGGAGGAAGCAAATGGTGAATTTTTGTATGCTGAAGACAATTCGAACACTCAGTTTTGTTATTGAAGACTTTTAATTTCATAGTTGTTTAAGTAGAATAGAACTGTTTTTAATTAAGTGACAGATCAATGTTTTTAGGATCTGTGTAACCATTTGTAAAGGCTATAAATGCCTGTTCTGATATCAAACAGTGGTTCGATTTTGGATAGAAGATTAGCTATTGTACTCAGACTTATATGTTAATAAAGATCACAGGTTCCTTTCGATTTTGATTATCAGTTTTCCATCCTTCTTCTGCATTATTATCTGTGTTGTCAAGATTTGAATGGCTGTCATCCCATTGTTTAGCTCATAGCCTGATAATAATTCTTTGATTGTCTCTTAGACCCTGCTTTGCACTGGTTTAGTTACAATTTATTCTCCACCCACTTTAAAGTTGCCTGCTGATTAATCAATCTTTGAGAGCACTATCTATTTGTTTATCATTTTCATGTTTGAATGCCATAAGCTATATTGATTTGTCCCATTGATCCACATTCACAAAATACAAAAAACATTTGTTTCTTAAGTTACCAAGCACCTCTAGTCTGCAACCACAGAGGGTTTCTTGGAGTGATAACAGTATCCATGCTGTCTTTAATCACTATAGGCTTGGGAGTCATTTTTGTTTTTCCTGATTACAAGTTTGAGCCTCATTTGCATGATTCCTTTTCACTCTTGACCTCACCCTTGGGGCTCCCGAAAGATATAACGGGTCTTCTTTTAAGCCCTTTTCAAACCCTCTAAACATGAAAATATTGTCGAGCGATCTTGTGGCCTTTCATGGTCGTTAAACTGAAATTTGAAGTCATGTCTATCTGGCGGTAGTTTACCCCTTTTTTCGGTCCAGACGACCAACTGTACGAACAAAGGTATAGTCTATGGAACTTCATATCTCTAGAATAGTACTCTCAGGTATCATTTTAACCCTTTTTTCGAGCCCGAGGGACTAAATTTACGAAAAAGGAACCCCCACGGAGTCCATAGTTAAGCTCTTTTCAAACTCCCTAAAATTGAAAAGATCGTCGAGTGACCTTATTCTTTCACGCTAGTTAAAATGGTCCAGAAGAACATTCCTGACGGAGTCCCTAGTTAAGATTTTTTCAGACTCCCTAAAAATTAAAAAATGGCCGAGTGATCTTGTCTTTATCACACTCATTAAAATGGTTTTGAATAGACATCTTGTCGGTGCTAGTTTACCCTTTTTTCGAACCAACTAGACTACCTTCGAAAAAGGTACCCCAATGGAATCTTCTTTTACATCTTTTCAGACTCTCTAAATATGAAAAAGCATCGATCTTACCTTCTCTGGGGTCGTTAAACTTACATCGAAGGACATTACCATTGTGTGTTTTCTTAACCACATTTGCATACTTGTGTCTTTGGTCTAAATGCCAGCTCCATGTTACTCCCAACTGAACTATCTGAAGCATACCTTATACGCAAGCCTTGTAGCACTTTGCCTCTGCGTCTTAACACCCTTGGCCCCCGGAGGATTTTTCCCAAGTATCATTATTATAAACATCATTCTTGTCCCTGTGCCTTGAACTTGTATGTTTGTAACACTCATTCCTCCATTGTAACGTAACATTCCTTTATTCTCTTTTCCAAAATCATTGAAAAAGACCCAAAAAAAAAAAAAAAAAAATCAAATATACCCCAAAAAGAGGAAGGGAAAAGTATTTTCTTTATTTGGCAGCATAATGAGTCACCCTTGGATAAATCATATCTGTCTGTTTGTTCATTAAACCCTGGGATTTAATATGACCTTAGGAAGATTTTCTCGCTACATAGGGCTGTGTCCTCCTCCATTTGGTTATTCTTCCAAACATATAGAGAGTTTGTGTTGCCTCCTGCCTCGTAAACTTATGTTAATACCATGATGCCTGAGTCTCATCATTTGTCATGCTGTTGTCCAATGGAAGTTTGTCACCAAGCCTGAGTCGGCCCTTCTATAGTTTGTCTCTTTCCCTCATACCCGACCATCCTAAATGTCCAATCAAGTCCTTGTTCGAAATCAATGAAGCCTTCAGTCTGATCATCAAGATTATCTAGTCCATGATCGACGAGTCGTCGAAGACCTCTAGGTAATGAAATCATACACTCATATTACACTCCTACCTTGAGTTTTGAAGATTTTGAAGTTGTTTCTCGAGTTCTGAAGATCTCATCTCCAGCCATCAGATCGTATCAGCTTCTAGAAGATGGATACACTATATGTATATCTTTTTGATTTCGAGATGTAGCTCCGCTGTGTATTGTTCGCGGCTACACTTTATATAGTTATTTGACATGGATCTATAGTGTATTTGATTGGTAGCCATGATTCTATTTTATCCCGAGCATGGGTATGCCCACCTCGATGAGACATTTGTTATTTTGCAGATGACGCCTCCCGTTCCCTGGTCCTTGGGCTCACTTGTTTAGCACATCAGTAAATATTGGTAATGTATTTCAGCCATCAGATTCTCTTCTAACCTCACACATTAGGGGGCATCTGTTATAACCCTAATTTTCACTAGACATGCTTACCTGGCATCAGGCCATCTCAGATTCCTTCTTTGCCAAAACACTGTTGAAAAACTCTTTAAAAATCCTCTTTTATAAGGGCCCATGTGCCCTACTCCATTACTGAATGCGTGTACACGCTAACTGACCTAAAACAGCATGCGTGGACGTACAAAAGAATGAAAAAATAAAAGTTGTCGATGAAACACACAGCTTTGGGTGAGTTAACTGAAACTCCCAGCCATGCATGGTCGAGGGTTTGTCCAAATACCTGGCTTCTTCTAGCCTATAAAAGAAGGGTTAGGGGTCCCATTTGGGGGAGGAGAATAATAGTAAAGAAACTCTACCCAATTGTACATTCCCATTGTCCCAACCCTTTAGCCATCCTTATGCAAAGAGAGATACAGAGCAAACAAGTTGGAGGACATTTGAAGAGGATCCCAGGATTAGGTTCGTAGAGCGCTGGCCGATCTCAACATTGTAAGTTGATTCATTAAAGTTAATAATAAAAAAATGCTTTTCCCATCCCACTATATGAGTTCTTCATAGTTTAGTGAATATATGTTTGAATCTCTAACCCATTAATCTATAGAAAAAATGCATGTAAAGTTTGTTTCTTGTTTTGTATGCATGTCAGTATTGAGAGGATAGCTACTAACAAGTGGTCAAGCATGGAGAAGGATCGACATTGAACAACCGGAACAAGGTATGTTCATTTAACCATGTATTTGCTTTAAAGAAATGGGGATTAGGTCTGGGATGATGGTAGAAAGTAGGATTCGTTTGGTCTTATCTTCATGCATAATATAACCCTAAATCCTAGTCCGTAGGGGGATTTCCCAGCACAACAGATATGACATAGACTCAAGACAAGTCCCTTTCAAAAATATTTCATGATGACAAACCACCTATGGACCCTTGAAATGGCTTCTTCAGCTTGATAGTATTTTAATAACCTATACAAACTATTGACTCAAATTTGGAATGCCTTGGTCTTCCCAAGACCATGGCATGACTGTTACACATGATTTTGGTCACTCTGGTGATGTTTCTACAAGTGATGTATTTAGGCTCCCACAAGGAATTTTTGCCTAAGAAAAGTGACCATTGTCTTCTTCCAAAAACACATTTTTAAGATGAGTTTGCAGGCTTCCTATATTACAGGGTGCGAAAATCCTCCATTCTCACAGGAACTTACACTTAGGGTGCGAACTGTTCGTTGTCTGCTCCATAGATAGGGTGCGAACCTATTTTTAAGCTTGAAAAGGAGAAGAGGTCACAAAGGTTCTAGAATGGAATATTCTAGAAAATGAGTTGGCATCCTACTGACTTCTCAGATTTAGTGGGATCATCCTCATCCATGTAACCATCTCTCCTTCTCCTATATATATTGAAAGGATTCTCATGGAAAGGTGAAGCAAGATTGAATGAAGAATTAGTGAAAGAATTGTTTGAAGAACCTTGCTTGGATATAAGCTTGGAGACTCTTTTTGGCCCACCAAGTTGTATTGGATCTTCTTCATGAAAGTATAGAGCAAGTGTGTGTTTTGGAACCAAGGGTCATTGAAAGGAATCTTGCGACATCAAGGCGATCCGGTTGTATCTTCTACTTTCAATAATATAATACAATGACATGTCCCTTTCCCATAAAATTACTCTTATTTTGTTGCATAACTCCTTGATCATATGCATAGGTTGACATTGAATATACTTTGCTATATTCACTTTGGTTGGTTTGTGTTGTCTTGGACTTGATTTCACAAGAGCACTGGAGTAAAGTTGGAACAACAGAGACCTAAGGAAGCAATATTAAGGTATGTCACTCATTCCTTATTATTAGTAGATTCAATGACTACAACTTAGGGAAAGAGTCGTGTCCTATCCTATTTTTTTCTAGATCCAGGTAGATCTAGGGAGATCTGTTAGTGTCTGCACCTACCAATTTATCCGATAACAAAATTGGTGACTACACTAGGGATACAACCCATTTTAGTGGTTTTTTCTTGGACATTTTCTCTTAACCTACCATTTTTCATTCCCAATCAATATCTGAGTCTTAAGGAAACCCTTACAGACTCTCTGGATCCTGAAGTTCCCTAAGAAGTTTTGTCTTTTTTCCAAAATTTGCTTGATTACAAACCTTGTCGCACTGCACCCTTTTGTAGCCTATGAGAATCATTAAAGTTCACACCCTAGTGTTCAATTCAGTGCAAAATTCTCACAGTATGCCTATGTCTAGCCTGCGAGAATCCTTGATTCTTGCACTGTGCCCCACTCCCAGCCTGCAAACTCACTTGTGAAAATTTTGGAATAAGTCTTTTATGTCCTCAGATGCCTAGATTTGTTTGGGTGTCTAGGAAGAACTTCTCTGGCCAGTGATTGAATGTTTCTTGACTTCAAATCTCGTGAATGATTATTTTTTGGAAATCGAAAGCTCGTCTTGATCATTTTTCTCAATTTTTACCTCTTGACATTTTCTTAACAAGGGTATAATCTCTAGTTTTGAAATCCGAGTGCTTGTTTGGTCGTGAGCCTTTGACTGGTTTAAAAGTTGAGATCAATTGTCCTTGTCAATTGCTTATTACTTGGAAAAGTGTTACCCATGTGCATTTGAAGAGACTAGTCTTGTCAGTTTGTTATTTTTATTTTCATTGAAAGATTGGTTTGGGTGTTTGTTGTGTATTTCTTTTTCGTTGGTTGCTTGTTTTTTCTTAGTTCCATCCCTATTGTTTGGTTTCTAATGAAAAATTAAAGACATTTTCTTTTTTAAAGAACCCTTGTATTTGAAAAATATTGGCATTCAAGTATTGAAAGACAACGAATAGAGAATTTGCATTGTTCACGATTGTTTGATATTGAATTTCAAAGAAGATCATACATCGTAGTTCACATTGTTCCAAAAAACTCCTCTTTCCCTCATGTAAATAGGATTCATCGAACAAAAAATTTGTATCATGCATTCCTATTTATGAATTGTTGGGTCATAGTCTCACACAACATCGGTTTCATTTCCGTCTCCTTTTGAGTAACAACAACCTTTAATAATATTGCACAATTTTAAAATTTAACTAGTAACTTTTTCTAGGGCTATTTTACACCAACACTAGCTAGGTTAGAGCTTTGGAATAGGCAGTGAGGCACACTCTCCAAAGCATGAAACACATAATAGCATCTTGTGATAAGGAGTGTCAAATTCCATTTGCATCATTTTTTCCTAGGAATCCCTTCTCACAGAAGGGTCAAAACTGAGGTCGCATCGAGATTGACAGAGTTACTCACCCTACTTTGTTGATATTGGTGTAGAGATTGCATGTATTACGGGGGTCACTTGAAGGTATACCCACAATGATGAGTGGAAGCCTCTCAAGCTGATTTTTGGCTAGATACCTTGCCCTTGTGTGTGGATCGGACTGTGAACTGTTCCCTTAGGCATCATTGTTGTTGGTGGTAACCTTAGTAGCCTATCTTCTTAGGGTCTTACACAAGGTGATTGTGAAGGGATAAGTCTTCATGGTACCTAGAATTGACGTTGGCTAGACTCACTCAGGATCCTTGGAGGGTATACCCACGATTATGTGTGGGAGCTTGCACTAGGGTGTAAGTCCATTAAGTAGGTCGTCAATGTAACTTTTCCACCCGATCCCAACCCCTTCTTGTCTCGTCGTCACGACATTGGATTTCATCACCAACTAGTGACTTCAGAATTGGAAGGTCTTGTTTGCTTGGTTTTTATTCCTAGATTTTACTAGTGCATGATGTTTGTTAACCTAAGTTGGCCATAGAATTTCTTTCATAAGATTATAACTCGATCACAATTGACCCTCCACATCGTTCACGTAGAATGCAAGTCTAACCCCCAGAAGATCTGGAAGGCTCTCAAACCTTGCCTACCAACTCACTGGAGGGCTCTCCTTAATAGAGTGAAGTCCAAGATGTTGCCACTCCACAAGTGGAAAGAAATAACTCTCTAGAATGGTTCTGAATTACCAATTCTCTAGAGGACTTTCAACTTCCTCCCGACTCTGGGAGATGTATTGTGCAAGTGAATTCTTTCAGAGATTTAGTTGTTCAGTCTTCTAGATCACCAACCAGACCTTTCATAGGACCTGAGGGTCAAGATCCTTTTTGGACTACTGGAATTTTTAGACAGGATCTCTTTGGCTCAGGAGCAGGCATTGATATCACTATCGCACCTGAGCTGCCCAAAAAATCTGATCCAAACGTAGTACCTTTTACTACTGCATATTATTTTCCTGGTACAGGTGCTCTGCCAGCCAACCACATCTTGACTATCCCTCTGCAAATGGTCCATCACACAATGGTCCCAGATACTACGAGTCCTTGCATCGGGACTACAACAGCTATCCATGACCCCATTGGCACATCGCTTTTGCCCAGATTCACCCCAACACTTCCATCTGAATGTCATGCATTGAATGCTTCTATTCCCACTCCTACACAAATCTCATATGGGACTCTTGGCGGTTCCACTCCTTCTGGGCACCATATTTCCAGTTTCATTCCGACACTTCCTCCACCCCCTTTCAGAGGACCTCTTTCATCCTCTATCGGAGGCACTGATCCTAGTGGCACCATCCCATCGTTGACACCTAATTACCAGATTCCTCTTGGTGGACAATTTCACCAAGGAGGCCAAACTCAACCCTCTTTTGTGGGACAAATCCCAATTGGGCCGCAACCCCCGATTGGAGGGCAACCCCCACCTACCCCACCCTATGGATAAAACATACCTCCATCCTTGGCCCAGTTTTGGAATTATCTTATTCAACATAATCCTCAATCGACTGGGGGCCAACAGCCTCAAGTTAGCTCCAACATACCCCCTAGTATAGGCCAACCCTATCCAGGTATGTCTAATCCTATTTGGGGCTCAAATGCTCAACCCATGCCCTTGTTCAAGGGTACAATCCTATGAATTACTTGCCTCCACACCAACAACCAAATCTTCCTAGATCTTCACATTATATGAAAACTTCTTATGGTCCTATTGGTCTATCGACGGGACTCCCTCCCCAAAGTCACCAGTACCCACATGTGAATAGACAGTTACCCTTCTTAGCTATCTTGGACCTCCCTGATCTGTAAATAATTTTAAATGATCTGATCCATCACTCTCTTCGATGGCCCACCATACTAGCCAAACTACCATCCGACATCCCTAAATTCAATGGTAAACCAAGAGAGGACCCAAACAATCATGTAATGACTTTTCACCTCTGGTGCTCATCCAACTCCTTGAAAGATGACTCTATTCATTTGCGCCTTTTTCAGCGAACCCTCACAGGTTCTGCCGTGAAGTGGTATATAGAATTACCACGAGGCTTCTTCACCAACTTCAACACCCTTGCTATGGCTTTCCTCACCCACTACCAGTTACCAATTCGCTACAAAACTAGAACTGAAGTTTTGAGTTCTTTCAAACAAACCAAAGCCACTCATATCTCTGATCACATTCATGAGTGGCGACGAAGATGACATCTCATCAAACTCGAGCTTCCCGATCAGTTGCTGGTAGAGTGGTTCACAAAATCATTCATGAATGACATCGATCATGACATCGCCATAGGTGGAGTGGTCATAGAAGAACATGCAATCAGTTGTTCCCAATACCTAGACCTCGTTTACTCACAAATGGGTACTCTTTAGGACTTACTCCCTGACACACCTCGTCCTTCTACTTCTGCTACTTCAACCACTCCCACTGCTTCTCATGCAGCGGATGGTGTGATTGGCACTTTCCATGCCCAACCACATTCTGTCCAAACCTCTAGCAACAATCCCAAATCCATTTCTTCTAATGTTCAAAATGCTCTGTCTCCTACCCCTCCCATTGGCAAGACTTCTGAGGTAAACTCTGTTCAATCTACCCCTACCAGAAAAAATAAATCCAAAAAAGGAAAGGGTAAGAATAAGGAGGATAAAAATAATTCACAAACTGAGAAAACCAAAACACCACCTATTGACGATAGGGATAAGCACAAACCCTAATACCCTTGTCTTATTTGTGGTGGTGATCACTACACTAAGGATTGCCCAAGACGAGCCGAGGTTACTAAGTTCCTTAAAGGGACCCAAAACCCTCCCACTCCAGTTGTATTGTCTCAACCCTTCCCTTCTCAACAACAGGCCCAATTGGTCATTCATGACCAACCTTCCCCCTCCAATACATCCTATGTCTTAATGTGTACAGGTGATTCAAAGAAGAATGACATCACACTTACCACTCGAGCCAAAGATTATTCTTCCTCCAAAGAGAAGGTTAATGTAATACCCCCTTCATTGGTCCAACCATCTCCCATGACCCCACCTACCAATGGTCCTCTTCATCTCAAATGACTGAGTCTAGATACAGTCCTTCGCCCTCCTCCCAAGGGCGTCATTCAAAAATTGGCTTTCAATCCTCATGCACATGCTGCCTAGAAATACAGTATTGTCGAAGATCTGGCCCAGGCACTATCCGCGATGTCAGCCCTCGAAGTCCTTCAGAGTTGTCCTATACAACGGAAGGCACTGTTGAAAGCTATTGGTGGAATCGACCCTACGGATATGAATTTAATAATTTTTGACTTGGAAGATCACATTCCAAGGTTACCCCCTCAACTCGCTTTCCAAATAAAAGTTATTGTCTCTGACAAAAACATTTGTAGAACATTTATTAATGAGGGTGCCTCGACATGTGTCATGTTTATTATCTATTGGAAAGCCATAGACTCTCCTCCTTTGAATGAATCCCACAATACGCTCAAAGCCTTCAATGGCTCTGGTTTTAAGCCTTATGGTGTACTCCCTTCGTTGCCTATTACGTTAGAAGACAAAACAGTCAACGTTGAAGTGGAGGTCTTTGACGTTCCTCTCGATTACAACCTTCTACTTGGTCGTAGCTGGATTGATTCCATGTGCACAGTTGTGTTCACTCTTTTCTGTGTCATGCGTTTCCCACATTAAGGAAAAGTAGTTACCATAGAACAATTGGCCTTATTTCACTCTGATGCATGTACTGGAAACGTATCGTTCATTGCAAAAATCCCCCTGGATATGAGAACGTCGGTGTGGGTCTTCTTAAAGATTCCTCGTTGATGGGCACTTTCCCCATACCACCACCCAATGTTCCACATCTATTTGTTGCCTCGATCAACATGATATCCACCTTTGTTCATAGAACCCCTGCATCTTCTAACCCTTGGATGGTACCCAACCTCGGTGATCATCTTTGTTATGGTGACAAAATTCCTTTGAGTCCGGTCGAATCTGCTTATCAAGTCATTCAATTGGCAACACCTTCTACCCCCTCTCTTGGTGAGTTACCTCTAGATCCATTCTGTGTCATTTTTCCCACGGACAAAATGATTATGTTTGTTATGTCCATGGAAGACACCCCTTGGGATGATGGACATCATCGTTCCATCCTCTTCCTAAAGAAACACACCATTGAGGGTTACCAATGGATCTCGACCCCGTCGACGGTTGTCATCATTTCTATTGTTACCAAGTCTGCACATGATCTATTCTATGAAGGGAACTTAAGTAACATCTCACCCACCCTCCCCCTCGACATATCCATAAAACCTGGAATTGTAAAAAATGTACATATCGGAGCTTCGAGTTCCCATGATGAAGTGATCACGTACAAGTCTCTATTCCAAGAATTTTGTGATGTCCTCACATGGAGCTATGAAGAAATGTCAGGTATTGACCCTGACATTATGGTACATGAAATTAAGACATACCTAGGTGTTAAACCCGTTCGGCAACAACTTCATCTGGTCCACCCACGCAAAACAGTCGCTATCAAGCTTGAAGTTGAGAAACTTCTTAAGGCTAGCTTCATTTACCTGGTGGCTCTAACTGACTGGGTTTCCAATATTGTTCCAATTGACAAGTAACAAGGAACAATCCGCTTGTGCATTGATTATAGGGACATTAACAAAGCTTGTCCTAAAGACAACTTTCCTACACCCTTCGTTGACCAGAATGTTGATGATTGTACCGGAAGCGAAATATTCTCTCTGATGGATGGTTTCTCCAGATATAATCAAATCAATATCATACCAGCAGACCAACACAAGACCGCTTTTATTTGTCCTTGGGGCACTTTCGCCTATCAAAAACTCCCATTCAGTTTAAAGAATGTCGGTGCAAATTTTCAACGTGCTATGTCTTACGCCTTTCGTGACATAAAGCACATTGTGCAGCCATATCTTGATGACTTACCCGCTCATTCCATGCACTGTGTAGATCCACCAATACACCTCCATGCCATTTTCCTTCGATGTCAGTTTTACCATATACGCTTGAATCCCCACAAATGTGTTTTTTGCGTAGAATCCAACCGACTTCTGGGCTTTATTGTTTCATGTCAAGGGATCAAGGTAGATCCATTGAAGGTTGAGGCAATTCTCAATCTCCCTCCTCCTTCCTCACTTTCCTAGTTACAAAGTTTGCAAGGGAAGGCAAACTTTCTTCGTCGTTTCATCCCAAACTATTATGAGCTAACTCTTGGATTTACACGACTGCTCAAGAAAGGTTCTGAGTTTGTATGGGATACCACTACCAACAAATCTTTTGAAGATTTGAAACTGTCTTTGACACATACCCCCCTACTCTTCCCACCTGATTACATTTGGGATTATTTTATTTACCTCGTATCCTCAGACTATACCATCGCTATGGTTCTCATCCAGGAAGATGATTCTTATGACGAACATGTTATATATTACTTAAGTCAGAGTCTCACAACTACCAAAACCAAGTATTTACATGTTGAAAAACTAGCCTTAGCAGCCGTCCAAGCAATTCAATGTTTTCGGCACTATATCCTTTTACGTAAAACTACGGTGATTTCTAACTGCAACCCTATGTAGAACATTCTTACACGTTAATTGCTAGGGGCCAAATACTCCAAATGGATCGTAATACTCCAGGAGTTTGACTTAGAGTTTGAATGTGCTAAGTCTAAGAAATCCTTGGTGTTTTCTAAATTGATATGCGACCTTCCCTTCTCTGAGACGAAAAATGTAGCAGAAGATTCATTACCCGATGAATCCCTTTTCCTAATCAGTTCTGATGACCTTTGGTACGGAGATATCATCATATATCTCAAGACCTAGAATTTCCAGCCCAATTTTTCTAGCATTGACCACCATCGAATATGCTACAAATCCCATCAGTATATTATCCTCGGTGATACTCTTTATCATCATGGGATTGACTCCATTTTGTGATGCTGCCTCACGTTTGATGAAGCCAAGAAAGCCCTGAATGACTACCATTCTAGAGCCTATGGTGGTCACATGTCTGGGTATGCTACTACCCATAAAATCTTATGGGAAGGGTATTTTTGGCCTTCTTTATTCAACGATTGTATAATTGCCATCCAAAAATGCCACGCTTGCCAAACCTACAACAATAAAACATGATCACACCCTTCTCCTCTACACCTTGTGGTCTCTGTTGGTCCTTTTGCGAAATGGGGTATCGATTTCATGACATGTCACCCTCACTCGGCCAGGGGGCATGGATACATTATTGTAGCCATAGATTATTTTACAAAATGGGCCGAAGCGATGCCAACATTTGACAATACCGGAAAGACTGCAACATTATTCATATTCAATCACATCATTGCTCATTTTGGTGTTCCTCACGCTATCGTTACTGATCACAGTAGCCACTTTAGAAACTTCATGATGTCCGAACTCACTGAGAAGTTGGGTCTTCTCCATGAAAACTCAACACCCTATTACCCACAAGCCAATGGCCAAGTTGAAGCAATAAACAAGGTCCTCATTACCATGCTTCGACGAATGATAGGGATTCACAAAATGAGTTGACAAACAATGTTGTTTTCAGCATTGTGGTCTTACCGGACATCCGTTAAGTCTGCTACCAGGTTTACACCATTCCAATTAGTCTATGGTCTAGAATCCATCTTGCCGATTGAATGTGAGATACCCTCCTTAAAACTAGCCATCAAACTTCTCCCGAACACTTCTGCCGAAGAAGAACGTTTGTTGTATCTTATGCAATTAGACAAAACCCATTGCGATGCCACCCTGGTTACAAAATCCTAGAAGAAACGCATCAAATCCCAATACGACAAACATGTCAGGCCATGCGTTTTCTCTGAAGGTGATCTGGTTCTCCTTTACGAGCAAGATCGAGATATGCTAGGAGCTGAAAAATTTGAAGCTATGTGGTGAGGTATTTATATCATCCAACGAGTTTTGGAGAAAGGAGCTTACGAGTTGGTGGACTATGACGGTATCCCTTTGAGTGAACCCAGAAATGGGTTGTACTTAAAGAAGTACTATGCCTAAGATAACATGTGCATGAGTGCTTGTATTTTATTATATCCTACCTTTTGTGTGTTACTTTAGTATGATTTTTTTTTTATTTGGTCTCTGCCCCCGACCACTTATCTTACGTTGTGCTTGGTTTCCATATGTCAGAGTCTTCGCTACCCCACATTGGTTTCACCGATGACGCTAGTCGTAGTACTCAGAATCTTGCTTCTGTTGCATGGGCAATTTATGTACCTACAAACGAACTTATTAGTCTGTGAGGTGTGTGCCTTGGTCATGCGACCAATAATATTGCGGAATATAGCATTGTCATCGAATTTTTGATTGATGTTATTTCACTTGGTATCTGCCACCTATTTATATGACTCGATTCGCACCTAGTAGTACTATAGCTAAGTAATGTCTATGTTATTCGAAGTCCTACTTTATTACGGGTATATTTACAAATTCGACTCTTGGAATGTTATTTTGATTATATCGAATATCATCACATTCCTAGATGTCTAAATACATTGACTGATGTTTTATCTAACTATGTGTTAGATAGACATTTGGGACATTTATAAACCAATCACACATTACATGTATAACACAACACAAGATAAGCCAATAGAAGCCGTATATATGTATATAACGATCAAAAGTTTTTTACAAAAAGTTTCTATCCAAGGACCAAAATCTCAAAAATACGAAGCCTATAGCTTCTACAAAATATCATCACGGATGATGCTGACAATAACACACATCTTCTCGAGCTACCCTATGAAGTAGTCGACTGAGAGACTCTGGCATTGGTAACGTCTCAGAATCTCCCCGATAGCAATGTCTGGGACATTCGCAGTCAACTCCTCCAAGTTCTGCTCCACTGCCTCATATTCTTCGGCATCCCATATCACCACTGGAGTCACTTATCCTTGTTGTTGAATAGGAGATGTTCCTAGAGGTTGATATGGCCCCACATCTGTGTCATCAAAAAGAGATTTTTTGGTTAGTTCTTGGATAAACAAAAAAATATTTCATATGATAAAAATTACAAAAACATTTAAAAAGAACAAAATGTGTACTTCTTACCTAGGTCACCCCACTAAGCATCCTCAGGTAGGGCCAAATCCATATCCCCTTGGAAATCCAAAGCAGTGTATGTGTAGTCATCAATCATCAGCATCTGGGGCCGCAACCAATCAAAAAATGAATCATTATACTTAATGATAGGCCCTGCTACATGTTGATCCATGAGGTTGCACCACCTCAGCATCCTCAGATCCTATGGGGCCGGTAAACCCCAATCAACCTATAATAATAGTAGTGGGACCCTCTCAAGGAAGAAGGACACCAAAAGTGATCTTTACCCAAACTACTTTAAGTTACCCTTTCTGCACTTCGTGAATTGACTCTTCATACTACGGAGAACTGCATCTAACCAGTTGAAGACCCGAGGGTCTATGCACTCTATGGCGTATTGGAAGTAGCTCTAGAGAGCCATGTGCAGAGCCACACTCCTAGCCATACGTGAAATAGCAAAAAAAATTGTGCGTAGTGTCAAGTCTTGGACCCCCCAAATAGCAAGTTTACCCTTTCTTCTTTCTGCCTCAGGAACACAATACTGGTGGCAATACTCACTCATAGGGAGTCTGCCACCTCAGCCACCGGTCAAAGTAGCATGGTATCCATGTCATGACAACCCCATTAGAAAATAGATATCCTTGATATCTAGGGTTAGCGTATGGACTCCCACATGAAATAATTGTTGGTCCACGTCCCACATATGGACCAGGTATTCCAACAATTTGAGTTGGGCTCTCATGCCCAGAATCCCAAAGAAATTCCTGACAATGGCATCATCCTCCTCATGTTCTCTTTCCTACCACTCCAACATTGTGATGGTCAAACACCTGCACAAGGTCCATGAGAGAAGAGTCAAAAACTTGTTTCAAACTTTTGCATAATTTTTATTGAGCAAAACTTAACCTTAAAATCTATGTTTCGGCCCTAGCAGGTGAGCCTTTGGCACAGTGCGAGATTCTCGCAGGTTCCCTAAAGGCCACCTGTGATAATCTTAGATTATCGCAGGTCTCGTAAGGCCCACCTACGAGAACGCTTGAGCGTATGGTCTGGCCCTAAAATGGACTTAAAACCCAAGAAATTTCCAATAAAAACAAAAAATGAACCATGAAAAGTTGAAGGATCAAGAGCTTACCTCCTTGGCTGAAACTGTTCGTCGAATGATTGCTTGTGCCTCCTGCAATCGAGCAAAGAAATTTGGGGGAAAATGAGGAATGTTGGACAAGTTTTTGGCAAAATCACATTGAAATGGTAACAAGCCCTTTTTACCCATATTTATTCACTTTTTACTATTTTTTATTGATTTTTTATATATTATTTTTATTTTTCTTATAAAACCTAATGCCCTAATAGCCATGTGAGTATGTTTTTTTTGTAGGTATAGCAACTTCGAAGTATGAACAGGGGGGTACGGGTGTTTTTTCTTTGTGTCGCATATACGACTACTTTTTTAGGGTTTTTATAGGAAAAATCTCGAGCTCAGTTTTCGTTCGTTCTTGCGCTCAAAAAAATATGAGAATGTAACCGAGTATACTTTTTCTTGTCTTTTCATACTCATCATGGTAACATGAAAACAACGAACCTAAGGGAGTATCCTTTAAGCTCTTTTCATGCTCCATAAGAACGAAAATATTGTCGAGCGATCTTGTTCTCTTCACGCTCATTAAAGTATTTCAAGAAAATGTTCGATGGGTGATATTTTATCACTTTTTCGGTCTCATTGAACTTATTTACGAAAAAGGAACTAGGAGAGTTCTCTTTAAGTGTTTTTCAGACTCTCAAAACATGAAAAACCCCCGAGTTTTCTTTCTTTGGACTCGTAAAACAAACATCAAAAGGCCCATATGGGACCAAGCCACTCTTTCCTAGGGTTTGTTAAATATACTCCGAGGGACTCATCCGAAGAATGAGCTTACATTGACAAGCATATGTTATCCTCCTCAAGCTTGCATAAAAATAAAGAGGTACTTGCCAGAAATGGTAGGGGAAATTTTGGAAAAGGGATGTGCTTTCATATTCATATTAATGGCAGTAAGAATCACTCTTGAACATGACACCCCCTATTCATCATTTTAATTCAGGTTGGGAAATCCACTTGTCTCTCGTTCGAATTGCTACAAGGTCATATCTTGGGTCGTCTTTGAGTCAGTGTTGCCAAGTCCTTGGTCATGTCATTCATATGTTGAAGAGAAGTCCAAGCAAGCCCTCTATCAAGTTGGCCATCTGCAGTTGTCCATTCTTACTATGTTGGTCTTCCCTATGTCCATTTCAACCCTTGTTCATACTTTGCTTCATCCTCAAAATCTATTACTTGTTTCGTGTCATTGATGGGGGATACATCAAGGCCCTCCTGTGACGAGTCTTGTTCTGTCGAATCCAACTCATTATCCAGAAATAAGACTTAGAAATCATTTAGTACCTTGGAACCTGCATGCCTTAATTGTAGGTCTCTTCACTCTCGACAGGGGTTTCACATCATTGATCCCTGATCGAGAGATTCCACCGAGTGCTCGACTTCAGCTCATTTTTTCGCATTCATTTGGATTGTACT
>JASDQU010819207.1:18529-31273 GCA_032191745.1 Picea mariana | reverse complement strand
TTGATAAGTAAAAGAACATTAATCTAGTAAATTTCTTAAGTAGAAAAATCAACATCTACACATGCCGCATTGATGATTCTAGAGTTCTCTCTCATTTCATCACTTTTTGAGCCATTTATTTCTTGATCGAAGGTTGACCCACATGTGTGGACTTTGTGTTAGCTGTTTGGGGGTTTTATGATACAATTTGACTTGGAGGGTCCTCCCCCCACCTTTTATGGAAGCATCATTGCTTGATATGAGGACATGGTCACAACTTAGTGGCATTTTCTGAGGAACTATGAGCATTATTTAAGGAGACATCCACCTTTTGAGGCCTTTCTTACTCTTTCCATGATGTCATTCTACATTATGAGGCTAGATGTTGGCATTTTTTGTTGATTGGGAGCATACTACACCATGTTTTGAGGCTTCCCCTTCACTTCTTCAAGGGAACATTCAACTTCTTCACCAAATCAACCCCTCCTTTTGTGGGACATCCCCTTCTCATGAGTTTTTTTAGTACGTGTGTGGCATGTTTTACTTCTATTTGACTTAGTCTCCTTCATTGTGTGGATGACAAGTCTCTTTTTGTGGTCCTCCTAGGATTATTTTATGGAGATGGAAAATAATAAAGAATGAGAAGGATGTAGAATCATCATCGATAAGTAAAGTCTCTCCTATGATTCTGATTTGTTGTTGTTGTTGGACATTATTTGAGAATGAAATTTGTTGAAGATATACCTATTGGAGGTTTTAGTATCAATTCTTGGAGCTCTCTCTCGATTATTTGCTTGGTGTATCAAATATTCGTTGCGAATGTTCAAGACTTCTACTAGATAGTAAGATTGATCCATTTGAAGGGTTAGTAACCATTTGGATGGAAGATGTCTAGTGTTTATATCTCTTCCATCTTCCTTTGTTGGTTTGGTAAGTGTTTAATTGCTTGTCTTGTGTTTCCTTTGGTTACTTGACAAGGGTTTTAATTATTTTTATTCAAGCCATAATTGATCTTGTTGGTGAATGTTTTTCCTTTGTGGAATCCCTTCTTGTAGGGCCTTTGTCCTCATACCTTATCTTGATTAGGTTAGATATTATTTTACTCTTAGGGTTCTAATATCTTACCCTAATCCTTATGGTATAAGTGACCAAATTTTAGAGGGTCATACTTATTGACTCCATAAGCCCTAATTGGAGAAAAGGCACTAGTCTTCTCCCAACAACCAACCAAACATCTTAAAATTAAAAATATTTTATTTTTATTTGTTTAGAAGGAAATCTAATGGTGAAAATTCAAATAGAAATATGTATTTAGGTTTCTTTCATAGTCTAGTGCAAAGTTAATAGTTCATTTAATTTCCTAAATAATCTTATGCAAGGGTTTTTGCTTATTTTTTTATCTTTAACCCTAAGAAGGAAAATTGACCCTGTAGAAAGGTTCTTCAAGTTATTATCTAACATTTTGTGGGATGATTTAAGGTATTTCTCAAATCTGGAAATTAATGTGCAGCATTAAAGATCAGATTTGGTGAAACCCTAAGTCTAGGGTTTGGTGCTTAAAGGTGTATTCTTAATCATACCTAGCCTCTATTTCATTTTTAGATTGTTCCTACAAGATTATCTTAAACATCTAGTGGTAAATTCAACATGTAAAGTGCTTATTGTTGCTTATTTTTTATTTAAAGATTAATTTGGTGAATTTGAAGTGTTAACGTGGAAACCCTACGGGGATTCACTATCCATTCTACAAGTTCTTGCTTATTTCATGGTTATACATCTTTAGAACTTGTTTCTAACATTGTTTCACTATTTTTACATGGCATATATTTTTTCCAAGTGGAAACATCCAATACATCTTGATTTCTAGTGCATACTCTCCCTCTCTCTCTCTCTTGGATGGTCTTTTTCATGGTCTAAATATGAATTTTCTACATTATTTTATCATACAAGAGATTTAAAATTTGTGGAAAGCATTAAGTTTTTCCTTTCTTAGCATCTACTCAATTGGAAATCACAAGAAAACATCGCACCATTGATTTAGGCTAATTGGTTTTACTCTTTCTGCCCTAAAGTAGCTTATAAGTGGTTTTCACCTCTTGAAAGTTTCTTTCGTCAAGTGATAGCCTTTTAATTGAAAATATGAAGTTATTAATGTTGTTTATCTTACATGTCTAATTTTACACACACATCTTCTAGCTCTTAACCCTCTCTTTCAAGTGGATATACTCATGGTTTATGCTATTGTTTCTAATTGCTTAACTTTAAAGTAGTAGATCACTTATTGGAATCCTTGTGTGTGCTCTTGTTACATTTTCTGGATTCATTAAAGTATATCATAAGCTTGCATAGTCATAATTCACTTAAATAGATTTACTTTCATAGATAGGGATACCACCCTTTCTTTTAGGAGCTATCCTAAAGTGAAGGGGAAAGTGTATTAAGGCACAATGGTGCACTTTCCATTTTGTTTCCCTAGTTAGCACTTGTGTTGGGAATTTTTACAAGGGTGATAGCTTAGGCAATAGCACTACTTAAGGGAATGTGTTAGAGTCCAAAATTTGCATCTAGGGTCGATTTCTACTCTCCAACACAATTTGGTTAGAAAGGCCTTTGCATAAATCAATATGAATACAAATTTTAACATATGTATTGGAAACATTTTTATTACCTTTTGGAGCAAAGGTGATAAACTTACCCAAAGCATTGGCTATATATTATAGAGTCTAGTAACCCTATTATTCAAAGGGAAGACTAAACAATATAACCCATATCAAGGTCTTCTATATACATTGTATATGTGGGTTAAAATTAGGGTGTGATGGTTTCATATAGAGGCTTTTGTCCTCCATGAGATAGGGCCTTCTAGCAATAACTTTTAATTTGCCTATCTTGACAACGAAATTGAAGAAAAACATATATTTCATAGTGGATGGATCTCGTATTTGTCTCTTTTCAAGTTTGGATTTTTTAAGTGATGGCCATAGACAATTGAATATGCAAATTAAGCCATATGCCAAAAATACACTTTCTCTTTATTAACCCATGTTTGGTCAAGATCCAAGATTAGCATGTTTGTTGTCTAGTTTTCAATAGAAAAGGAGGGGTAGGGACCTTCTCGAGGAATGAAATAGAGACATGCCCACCACTACTTAGAGATTTTCATGACCAAACAAGGGCTTCCTTAATTGAATTTTTATTATATTTCCCTACCCCTTAATAACGATAAATGTTTGAAACTTCAAAGGAGGAGGTCATTACTTCATTGTGCATTATTTGCAAAGATGAAGCAACATGAGTATGGTTGAGTCCTTTATGATAGAATCGGCGTTGATCCAACTTAATTATATATATATATTAAGCATTGAGAGGGATAACAAATAAATTAAGATGAAAATCTTTCAATGCTTAAAATATCTTGAATTATATGGATCTTTGTTGGTGTGTGCACTAGTGTATGTATGTGTGTTATCGTAGAATTTTTTACGTTCAATTTTATTTATTATTTATTTCCTTCCTTTGATTATCTGAATGAAGGGTGGCTCGACTGCTAACCACAATCACAACTAATAATTTAGAGAGACTCAGTTGGAGTAGAACTAGAGACCTCATGACAAAATCTACCTTGAAGTGGTCCACTCCAACCAATTGAGCTTTTTTTGTTTAATTAAATGTATTTATGTATGTATTTTTCTTTTATTTAGGGTTGTGTTTAAAATATTTAATTGTTATGTTTTTTAAATGTTCCTTGTCAACCTAATGTTGAGCATGGACATTATACATCTCATTCATAATGCATTGTATAGTGTGCCCCTCAAAACAATCAACTAGAGTGAACATGTCTTTCCAATGTGCACCAATAAATATCATTGTCCACTACTCGTAGAGGGTTTTCCCACCTTGAGTTGAATCATGATGGTTTTCACAAATTTCTAGAGAGATTTATCAAAAAGGTGCCATCGAGATTTTGTCTAGCAAACTTTCCTCTAGTGGCCAGAATTTGATGATACAAAAAGTAAGAGTTCCTATTGATTTGGAACTCTAGTTGAAATTTTGACAATCTAGGTCGATTGAAAATTGGGAAAACCTAAGGACTTAAGGACATTGTTCCACCACATGCATAGCTCAGGTCATGATAGAACTCTACTCATCCCTAGAATTTCTAGGAAGCCAAAAAATGTCTTTTTGGTATAAAATTAGCTTTGCTCATATTAAAAGTTGTCTTGCATCCTCCGGGAATAATGGAGTGAGCTAACGAGTTCATTTCTTTTGCCAAGATAAAGCTCTCCATTGTTTTGTTCATCTTTTTAAAATTTAGGTGACTTGGATCATCTTAAAATGGGTCAAAACATCTATACCAACAAAGTTCTTTAATTGTAATTCCATCAATCAAGTATAACTATAACTTCCCACAAAAATCCCCATTAAATTTGGAGAGGAAATTATGACGAAAAAAATGAGTGACATTTTTGTAAAAATAGATAACCCTTAGACTCTTTTAGGCAATCATCATCGAAAATAAGCTATAGAGAAATTGCAATTTGTTGGAATTGCAATTTCTCATTACTGAATTTGTGTTTTTTATAACAAAAGTTAATTTAGCGCCCTCAAACACCCTTATTGCACCCGGATTGTGTAATCACAAATATTTATGATTCCAACCATTCTTCTACATTTTCTTCATCAAATTTTGAAGAAAATGATGGGAAAAAGATGATAATGAAAATCCAAATCTTAGACAAGTCTCTTTTTGTGGTCCTCCGTGGCTTATTTTAGGGAGATGAAAAATAATTAAAAATGAGAAGGATGTAGAATCATCATCGATAAGTAAAGTCTCTCATATGATTCCAAATTGTTGTTGTTGTTGGACATTATTTGCGAATGCAATTTGTTGAAGATCTACCTATTGGAGGTTTTAGTATCAATTCTTGGAGTTCTCTCTCGATTACTTTCTTGGTGTATCAAATATTAGTTGTGAATGTTCAAGACATCTACTAGATAGTAAGATTGATCCATTTGAAGGGTTAATAACCACTTGGAAGGAATATTTCTAGTGTTTCTATCTCTTCCATCTTCCTTTGTTGGTTTGGTAAGTGTTCAATTGCTTCTCTTGTCTTTCCTTTGGTTACTTGACAAGGGTTTTAATTATTTTTATTCAAGCCATAATTGATCTTGTTGGTGAAGGTTTTTCCTTTGTGGAATCCCTTCTTGTAGGGCCTTTGTCCTCATACCTTATCTTGATTAGGTTATATATTATTTTACTCTTAGGGTTCTAATCTCTTACCCTAATCCTTATGGTAGAAGTGACCAAATTTTAGAGGGTCATACTTATTGACTCCATAAGCCCTAATTGGAGAAAACAAACTAGTCTTCTCCCAACAACCAGCCAAACACCTTAAAATTCAAAATCTTTTATTTTTATTTGTTTATAAGGAAATTTAACGGTGAAAATTCAAATAGAAATATTTATTTAGATTTCTTTCATAGTCTAGTGCAAAGTTAACAGATTGTTTAATTTCCTAAACATCTTATGCAAGGGTTTTTGAATAATTTTTTTATCTTTAACCCTAAGAAAAAAAATTGACCCTATAGAAAGGTTCTTCAAGTTCTTATCTAACATTTTGTGGGCTGATTTAAGGTATTTCTCAAATATGGAAATTAAATTGCAGCATTAAAAATCAGATTTGGTGAAACCCTAAGTATAGAGTTTGGTGCTTAAAGGTGTATTCTTAATCATACCTAACCTCTATTTCATTTCTAGATTGTTCCTACAAGATTATCTTACACATCTAGTGGTAAATCCAACATATAAAGTGCTTATGGTTGCTTATCTTTTATTTAAAGATTAATTTGGTGAATTTGAAGTGTTAACGTGGAAACCCTATGGGGATTCACCATCTATTCTACAAGTTCTTTATTATTTCATGTTTATACATCTTTACAATTTTTTTCTAACATTGCTGCACTATTGTTACATGGTATATATTTTTTCCAAGTGGAAACATCCAATACATCTTGCTTTCTAGTGCATACTCTCTCTCTCTCTCTTTTGGATGGTCTTTTCACGGTCTAAATATGAAGTTTCTACATTATTTTATCATACAAGAGAATTAAAATTTGTGGAAAGCCTTAAGTTTTTCCTTTCTTAGAATCCTAATTGGTTTCAGTCTTTGTGCCCTAAAGTAGCTTAAAAGTGGTTTTCACCTCTTGAAAGTTTCTTTTGTCAAGTGATAGCCTTTTAATTGAAAATATGGAGTTGTTAATGTTTTTTATCTTACACGTCTGATTTGACACACACATATACTAACTCCTAACCCTCTCTTTCAAGTGGATATACTCATGGTTTATGCTATTGTTTCTAATTGCTTATCTTTAAAGTAGTAGATCACTTACTGGAATCCTTGTGTGTGGTCTTGTTACATTTTTTGGATTCATTAAAGTATATCATAATCTTGCATATTCTCCCTCGATGGGGTGACAGATGGCCATATGGAGACCATTGGCATGCATGCAGCTAGGGGATTTATTACCCCCATCCATCATCCAAACCCCCATACCATTTGAATGATGAGCTCTTACACAACAGTAATGGTAGTGCATTGCTCCACCTATGGGAAGTTAATGGCTCCTCATGAGAACCATCTATGGAGTACTGAAGCAGGTACTCGTCCTCAGGTAGGTGTCACTTCATCTTTCATGGTGCCCCCCACCATCATTTCGTCAGCCTCTATGAAGGTAAGAGTCCCTGGGAATTCTGTCATTCTCTATATTCAATTGACTCTCTTGTTATTTCTATTTTCCATGTCTTCCTGTTGTGGAAATTCTCTCGTAGCCTCCTTACCTTTGTTGGTCACCTCTTTTAGCATCCATTTCACCAACATTGCTCCTCTAGCCTATTTTTCACCTCATTTCCCCAATTTCTACTGAAATCCATCAACCATGCCCACAAATCATGGCAAACCCAAAAGAGGGCCACTTTACTACAACTTTATCACGTGGCGCAACCGTCTGAACCCCTCGCATCCATCCCCTCTGACTAGCTCCCCCGAAAGGGGCCAGAATTGGACTGAGACTCCTTCGCCCTCCCCTCATGCCTTGCACTCACCTCCACCCATTTTTGAAACCATGCATGATTCTTGAAGCTACCCGGTGGATGAAGAAATTCATCCTTTTGAGTTGTAGCCTTTGGAATCCCCACTTGAGCCCAACATCATCACCAGGCCCTAAGACCGACCTCTGGAGAAAGGAAGTTGTGTGTTGGAGGAAGAAATTCCCCCCAGCTGGCTAACAGAGTGGATAGCCAAGAACACTACCCCTGGGTTGGACATGGAAGAAACTCCACCGACGAATTTTGATATGGGTACAAATCCTCTCATGGACACAGATGGGAAAATTGAGCAACCTCTACCCAATCCTCATCGCTTTTTGGATGACTGCCTTCAATTGATATTTGATATGGGCCAAATCCTGGAGGACCAAACTCAGAATCAACACGCTCTTAGTCGATGTAGGGCCCTCCTATTCGATGCCTTGTCAGATGTCCCGGAGAAAATTCTTTGTGTTGGCATTTTTTACAGGAAGAGTGTGCTTGTAATTAATGGAAAGAACAACAATGATGATGACAAATAGGAAAATCATAAGCTCAGAGGAGGATCAAATAGTATGCAGAGATCAAATATCAGAAGGAAAAGCATAAGCTTAAGGTTAGAAGCCTCAGCAGTCATCCGATCAAGAAATCAACCGTGTTGATCATCTCATTTTACAGACGTCGGTCATATGAGTGACCATGGGCTTAAGGATCATTCGAGGATCATGATCATCATATCTTCAAGCCATATCAACGGCAAGGATGAATTGCGGGGAGCGAAAGGAGAATTAAACGACTCGCTAGTTCTAATCTCACAATCAGTCTAGATCGTCAAATCTCATAGACTCGAATATCGACGACTGTGGTTGATCCAACAAATGATCAGTTTAATTCATATCAAGTCGTAATCGTTGGATGCACAATCGCCATATCAATGACAGGGATAGATTACAAATATCGGAAGGAGAATTAAATGACTCTCTTGTTCCAATCCCACAATTGGTCTAGATCATCAGATCTTGTAGACTTAGATATCGATGACTGTGGTTGATCCAACAAGTGATCTGATTAAGTTAGATTGAGTTGTGATCGTTGGATGCGCAATCGCCAGATCAATGGCAGGGATAGATTGCAGAGAATGAAAGGAGAATTAAAGATCATGCTATTTCCAATCCCACAATTACTCAGGACCGTCATATCTTATAGCCTCAAAGATCGATGATTTTGGTTGACTCACCAATGACACAGAACTTCAAATTGTGGAGTTTTGGTGACGAGTTAAATCACTTGCAAGTTATGTTTCCGTAATCATCCTTGATCGTTGATCTGCTTCAAGTGTCTTCATGACCGTTGGATCACATTTTAGTGGAAGGACAAGGTAAGATAAAAGGGCTAAGAGTTTGATTATCTGAATACCCATTAGGCGTCAGATCAAACCCGAATTCCCGTCAGCCATTAGATCATTTCGAGTGGAAGGATAGGATAAGAAAGGTAAAATATATGAGATCTCACTTATGCGAATACCCATCAGTCATTGGATCAATTCAAGTGGAAGGACAGGATAAGCTATAAAAGTTTCACCATAGATAGATCGAGCCATCGATCTAAGAACATGATTGACGGACATCATTCACTTCGGATATAAAGAGGCGAGGAGGTTACGCTCTGAAAAATTTGAGATTTTAAAAACCCAAAGCTCGGAGAGCTGGAAATCCGAAATGAATGAGGACTATCGGATCTAGAGAAAATATGATGACCATTATATCAGGAAGATCTACGTCAGCAGATTACGTCAGCAAACCTCATCCGCAATGACATGTGGCAGACCATGTTGACAAAGTACAAGTTGAAGACCACGTCAACAAAGGACATATATGGTAGACCACATCAGCAAAGGACATATGTGGCAGACCATGTCAGCAAGGACACGAGTCGTCCGATCTGAAAGATCACTTTCGGGTGTATTCTCATCCGTCAATCTACTCCAGTGGAAGGATAGCATAAGTTGAAATATCTGAAGTTCTGAGACCCGAAGGAGATCTCGACCGTCGATCTGATGTCGAGTGCACTCTCAACCATTGATCAAGATACAGTGGAAGGATAGTTTAAGTATAGTATTCGAAGACCCAGAGTAAAAGGTGTCCATCCATATCAACTGTTGATTAAGTCGTGGTCATGAGATTAAGCCTTGTAAGAATCAAATATGTCAATTGATCTGTTTCCGCGAAATAAACGTAAATCATCCGATCTCTTCGAGAAATCTGATTCGGGAGTTTTGAAAGGTTTCAAAGCCAAAATTTCTGAAGGGAGAAATGTTGAAGTTACAATAGTCATCCATTTCAGCAGATTGAATCGTGATCGTTGAATTGATAAGAGCTCAAGTGCTCGTTAATCCTAGCATATGGTCATCTCCATTGGTCATGTGAGATAAGATATTTAAATAACATATAATCTGACGACGTTGATCAAACCGAATCTGATTGAAGGGTTACTATTTCATCTTGTGATTTCTTAATCAATTAGGATTCAGTTACACTAACTGAATCATCGTTCTTGAGCGGTTGAATCATTTGTTCCTGATCGTTGGAATCATGGATCTTGAGCGTTCTGATTTTCCCAAAATGAGTGTTCTGAGATGGTCGACTTGAGCATTGGATAAGGGAGTGTAATGGTGGATGAGAGCATGAATAAAAGGATAATGTCGTGACAGAGAGAGTTTGTTGTTTCTGTGAAAAACAAGTTGAACTATATGTAATGGAAAATACAACATGAACAGAAAGTGTTAGAAAAGTGAAGCATGATTTGAGAGAGGAAGAAAAATCCAAGGTGCGCAAGAAGAGACAGAGAAAAAGAACAAAAAGCCCAAGAAGATTCTAGAAGGAAGACACTGATGCAGGCAGATCATAACAATGTANTGGTGTCTGTGTGACTGGAAGTTGGTGCTTCCATCCAGTTGGTGCTGGAACAGTAAGGGAGTTGTTGCTTCCTTCTAGTGGGTGCTAGAGAAACTAGAGAGTTGGTGCTCTCAACAAGTTGTAACTTGTAAAACAGAGGTGGTAGCCTCACAAAGAGTGGGTGCTCATAAGAATGATAATGTATAGAATATAAAGACTACTTATCACATTAATAAGAAGAGGTTTTCTCCCTTTATGGTTTTCCTTGGGAATATCTGTTTCTGTATACTTCATGTGTGTGATTGATGTTGAATACTCTATTTCTTACTTCCTTGAATTATTGTGATCATCATTAAGTGTTCTGTAATGAGTTTAAAATGGGTATAATTATTTAAGCACAGTAACAACTGATTCACCCCCTACTCTCAGTTGTTTAACAATTGGTATCAGAGTTGGTACCTTTTATCTAAGGGTAGAACCTAGATCTTAAACATGACTATCCATGAAGGAACTTCAACCAATAAGACCCCCCTATTCAATGGAACAAACTTTCCCTTTTGGAAAGTTAGGATGAGAACCTACATAATGTCTTTAGGTGCAGATGTCTGGGATGTGGTAGAGACTAGTTATGTAAAGCTGGTTGTACTAGATTCTAAGGATGACAAGCTGGAATTCAGCTTCAATGCTAAGGCTATGAATGTTATTCTAAGTGGGCTTGTAGAAGAAGAATTTGTAAAAGTTATGCACTTAGAATCTACCAAAGAAATCTAGGACAAACTCATTAGCAGTTATGAAGGTAATGGGAAGGTAAAGGATGCCAAGCTTCAAACCTACAAACTATAGTTTGAACAACTAAAGATGAAAGAGGATGAAACTATTGGGAAGTACTTTTTGAGAGTTGAAGACCTAGTAAATGCAATGAAATCACTTGGGGAAAAAATTAAGGAAGCCTCTTTAGTTTAGAAAATTTTGAGATCTCTGCCAGATAGGTTCAACCAAAAGGTCTCTACTATCGAAGAACTTAATGATCTAAAAAATCTTCCTTTTGATCAACTTCTAAGAACTTTGATTGCATACAAAATGAGGATAGGTAAAGATAAATCCACCTCTAGAGAAGCATCATTTAAAGCAGATGAGAATGAGGATTCTGAACTTGATGAAATTGAAGCAAAATTTGTGAGAAAACTAAAGAAAGGATCAGGCAAGTACCAAGCCAAGTTGCCCTTCAAATGTTTAAACTGTGGAAAGATATGTCACTTTGCATCTAAGTGTCCACACAAGAAGAAGAACCAGAACTCTGAAGGTGAAAAGAAGTACAAATTCAAGATATTTGGTAAAAAGAAAAGTTTATGTGTAAACAACGATGACTCTTCAGGAGACACAGATAGGGATTCTTCTTGTGAAGAAAAGGTTAATGAATTTATGTTTATGGCCAAAGAGTATTATGATAATAAAATCATAGGAAGTGATGTTAATAATGAATAATTTTTGGTTGAATTGGAAGGAGAGTTGATCAGTGCTTTGGAAGAGATTCACAGACTCATACTTAAGAAGAGAAAGAAAAAACAATTGCTGATACAGTTCAAGAAAGAGAGTAAAAAACTCGATGAAGACTTTTTCTTGCTAAAAGTGGAATTAGAAGAGGCAAAGAAAATAGAGGACATGAAACAATAGTTATCAAAGAAGAAGGCAAGATGTGAAGCCTTGGAAGAAGAGGTAGTAAAAAACAGAAAAGAGATGGAGAAGTTTAAAGCCTTATATCTCCAAAATCTTCCAAGCATTAAAGCCTCAGCAGAACTAAACGACATTATGAGCAAATAGAGATCTCCTTTGTTGAAGACTTGTTTAGGTTATGTAAGTGGTTCAAGAAGCAAACAACCAGAAAGCAAAGAGCCAGTAAAGATGATCAAGTTCCAATTCAACAGACAATCAGACCATGTGAGTAATGTGCCACCAGAAGATAATAAAGACAAGATTATCCCTGATCAAGAACAAAGATATCAGAAGATGGAGCAACAAATGCCAAGAAGAAGGCCATCCTTCAGGTACCAAAATTTCTTCCATGGTTATTGTTTTTACTGCTCTAATTTTGGGCATAAGATTGCAAATTGTCAAATTAAGTTTAGAGACATGCAACTGAGGAGATCAAGAAATAAACAATCTTTGCAACATAGAACCAAATAGCCAATGAGTAGACAATTTTTTACCAATCACTTTGACCTATTGAACAGTGATCTCGAATGCTATAACTGTCATAACTTCATCCACAAAGATGCAAACTGTCATCTGAAGGATTACAAAGAAGATCAAAGGATAAAACCCTTAGCTAGAAATGCCAACACATGGAAAAAGAAAGATAGTGAAAAATGTGGGTTAGTAATTTCAACTCAAAAACAAAAAGACCCCTGGTATATAAACAGTGGATGTTCCAAGCACATGACTGGAGACAAGGATAAGTTTCTGTCTATAAGTAAAAGTAAAACAAGAAATCTGACCTTTGGAAATGATGAACGAGGTAAAATGAAAGGTAAAGGGATTGTGAGTTTGAGTAATGGTAAAGGAAAATTCCAGGATGTTCTTCTTGTAGATGGGCTAAAACATAATTTGCTTCTCAGTGTAAGTCAAATGTGTGACAGGGGATGTGAAGTGGTGTTCACTTCCAAAGATTTTAAGATAAATTCTGTAAACTTAGGACAAGTGGTGGATAAAGGCATAAGGATAGAGAATAATGTATATGTGCTAAAAGAAGATAGAGAAGGGTGTCATCTAAGAAAACATGATGAAAGT
>JASDQU010819207.1:0-16944 GCA_032191745.1 Picea mariana | reverse complement strand
TTTAAAGATTAATTAGGTGAATTTGAAGTGTTAACGTGGAAACCCTATGGGGATTCACCATCTATTCTACAAGTTCTTTATTATTTCATGTTTATACATCTTTACAATTTTTTTCTAACATTGTTGCACTATTGTTACATGGTATATATTTTGTCCAAGTGGAAACATCGAATACATCTTGCTTTCTAGTGCATACTCTCTCTCTCTCTCTCTCTCTCTCTCTCTCTCTCTCTCTCTCTCTCTCTCTCTCTCTTGGATGGTCTTTTCATGGTCTAAATACGAAGTTTCTACATTATTTTATCATACAAGAGATTTAAAATTTGTGGAAAGCCTTACGTTTTTCCTTTCTTAGAATCCTAATTGGTTTCAGTCTTTGTGCCCTAAAGTAGCTTAAAAGTGGTTTTCACCTCTTGAAAGTTTCTTTTGTCAAGTGATAGCCTTTTAATTGAAAATATGGAGTTGTTAATGTTTTTTATCTTACACGTCTGATTTGACATACACATATACTAACTCCTAACCCTCTCTTTCAAGTGGATATACTCATGGTTTATGTTATTGTTTCTAATTGCTTATCTTTAAAGTAGTAGATCACTTATTGGAATCCTTGTGCGTGGTCTTGTTACATTTTTTGGATTCATTAAAGTATATCATAATCTTGCATAGTCTCCCTCGATGGGGTGACAGATGGCCATCTGGAGACCATTGGCATGTATGTAGCTAGGGGAGTTATTACCCCCATCCGTCATCCAAACCCCCATACCATTTGAATGATGAGCACTTGCGCAACAGTAATGGTAGTGCATTGCTCCACCTATGGGAAGTTAATGGATCCTCATGAGAACCATCTATGGAGTACTGAAGCAGGTACTCATCCTCGGGTAGGTGTCACTTCATCTTTCATGGCGCCCCCCACCATCATTTCGTCGGCCTCTATGAAGGTAAGAGTCCTTGGGAATTTTTTCATTCTCCATATTCAATTGGCTCTCTTGTTATTTCTATTTTCCATGTCTTCCTGTTGTGGAAATTCTCTCGTAGCCTCCTTAACTTTGTTGGTCACCTCTTTCAGCATCCATTTTACCAGTGTTGCTCCTCTAGCCTAGTTTTCACCTCATTTCCCCAATTTCTGCTGAAATCCATCAACCATGCCCACAGATCATGGCAAACCCAAAAGAGGGCCACTGTACTACAACTTTATCACGTGGCGCAACCGTTTGGACCCCTCGCATCCATCCCCTCCAACCAGCTCCCCCGAAAGGGGCCAGAATTGGATTGAGACTCCTTCGCCCTCCCCTCATGCCCTGCACTCACCTCCACCCATTTTTGAAACCATGCATGATTCTGGAAGCTACCTGGTGGATGAAGAAATTCATCCTTTTAAGTTGTAGCCTTTAGAATCCCCACTTGAGCCCAACATCATCACCAGGCCCCGGGACCAACCTCTGGAGAAAGGAAGTTGCATGGTGGAGGAAGAAATTCCCCCCAGCTGGCTAACAGAGTGGATAGCCAGAAACACTACCCTTGGGTTGGACATGGAAGAAACTCCATCGACGAATTTTGATATGGATACAAATCCTCTCATGGACACAGATGGGAAAATTGAGCAACCTCTACCCAATCCTCATCGCTTTTTGGATGATCGCCTTCAATTGATATTTGATATGGGGCAAAGCCTGGAGGACCAAAATCAGAATCAATGCACTCTTAGTCGACGTAGGGCCCTCCTATTCGATGCCTTGTCAAATGTCCCAAAGAAAATTCTTTGTATTGGAATTTTTTACAGGAAGAGTGTGCTTGTAATTAATGGCAAGAGCAACAACGATGATGACAAACAAGAAAAGCATAAGCTCAGAGGAGGATCAAATAGTATGTAGAGATCAAAGATCAAAAGGAAAATCGTAAGCTCAAGGTGAGAAGCCTCAGCAGCCGTCCGATCAAGAAATCAACCATGTTGATCATCTCATTTTACGGACATCGGTCATATGAGTGACCGTGGGCTTAAGGATCGTTCGAGGATCATGATCGTCAGATCTGCAAGCCATATCAACGGCAGGGATAAATTGCAGGGAGCAAAAGGAGAATTAAACAACTCACTAGTTCTAATCTCACAATCGGTCTCGATCGTCAAATGTCATAGACTCGAATATCGATGACTGTGGTTGATCCAACAAATGATCAGTTTAATTCATATCAAGCCGTGACCGTTGGATGCACAATCGCTATATCAACGACAGGGATAGATTGTGGATATCGGAAGGAGAATTAAATGACTCTCTTGTTCCAATCACACAATTGGTCTAGATCATCAAATCTTGTGAACTTAGATATCGATGACTGTGGTTGATCCAACAAGCGATCTGATTAAGTCAGATTGAGTTGTGACCATCGGATGTGCAATCGCCAGATCAATGGCAAGGATAGATTGCAGAGAATGAAAGGAGAATTAAAGATCATGTTATTTCCAATCCCGCAATTACTCAGGACCGTTAGATCTTATAGCCTCGAAGATCGACGATTTTGGTTGACTAGAACTTCAAATTTTGGAGTTTTGGTGACGAGTTAAATCACTTGCAAGTTATGGTTCCGTAATCATCCTTGATCGTTGATCTGCTTCAAGTGTCTTCATGACCGTTGGATCACATTTTAGTGGAAGGACAGGATAAGATAAAAGGGCTGAGAGTTTGATTATCTGAATACCCGTCAGGCGTCGGATCAAACCCAAATTCCTGTTAGCCATCAAATCATTTCAAGTGGAAGGATAGGATAAGCAAGGTAAAAGATCTGAGATCTCACTTATGTGAATACCCATCATTTGTCAGATCAATTCAAGTGGAAGGACAAGATAAGCTATAAAATTTTCACCGTATATAGATCAAGCCATCGATCTAAGAACATGATTGATGAACATCATTCACTTCGGATATAAAGAGGCGAGGAGGTTACGCTCTGAAAATTTTGAGATTTTAAAAACCCGAAGCCCGGAGAGCCGAAAATCCGAAATGAATAAGGACTATCGGATTTGGAGAAAATATGATGACCATTATATCAGGAAGATCTACGTCAGCAGATTATGTCAGCAAACCTCATCCACAATGACATGTGGCAGACCACGTCGACAAAGGACAAGTTGCAGACCACGTCAACAAAGGACATATATGGCAGACCACATCAGCAAAGGACATATGTGGCAGACCACATCAGCAAGGACACGAATCGTCCAATCTAAAAGATCACTTCAGGTGTATTCTCATCCGTCGATCTACTCCAGTGGAAGGATAGCGTAAGTTGAAATATCTAAAGTCCGGAGACCCAAAGGAGATCTTGATCGTCGATCTGATGTCAAGTGAACTCTCTACCATTGATCAAGATACAGTGGAAGGATAGTTTAAGTATAACATTCGAAGACCCGGAGTAAAAGGTGTCCATCCATATCAACTGTTGATTAAGTCATGGTCATGAGATTAAGCCTTCTAAGAATCAAATATAACAATTGATCTGTTTCCATGAAATAAATGTAAATCGTCCGATCTCTTCGGGAAATCTGATTCAGAAGTTTTGAAAGGTTTCAAAGCCAAAATTTTCGAAGGGAGAAATGTTGAAGTTATGATAGTCATCCATTTCAGTATATTGAATTGTGATCATTGAATTGATAAGTTCTCAAGTGCTCGTTAAGCCTAGCATATGGTCATCGCCATTGGTCATGTGAGATAAGAGATTTAAATAATATATAATCTAACGACGTTGATCAAACCAAATATGATTGAAGGGTTACTATTTCATCTTGTGATTTCTTAATCAATTAGGATTCAGTTACACTAACTGAATCATCATTCCTGAGTGGTTGAATCATTCGTTCTTGAGCGTTGGAATCATGGCTCTTGAGCATTCTATGTTTCCCAAAATGAGTGTTCTGAGATTCCCAAAATGAGTGTTCTGAGATGGTCGACTTGAGTGTTGGATAAGGGAGTGTAACGGTGGATGAGAGCATGAATAAAAGGATAATGTCGTGACAGAGAGAGGTTGTTGTTTCTGTGAAAAACAAGTTGAATTGTATGTAATGGAAAATACAACATGAACAGAAAGTGATAGAACAATGAAGCATGATCTGAGAGAGAAAGAAAAATCCGAGGTGCGCAAGAAGAGATAGAGAAGAAGAACAAAAAGCGCAAGAAGATGCCAGAAGGAAGACACTGATGCAGGCAGAGCATAGCAATGTAATAGAACAATGATGAGACTGGCAAGCCATTGATTAATACTATATCAATGTAATGAATTTCAGTAACAAAGATTTATATCTAAGAGTGGTAGGGAGGTGCTAGGGAGGAATGTTGTCCTCATAGTTTCAAGTGGGTGCTTGAACATAGGGAGTTGTAGCTTCCATCTGGTGGCAGCCAGAGAAACGAGGGTGGCAGGGTGGTGCAAGGGAGAAAGATTGTTATCTATTACACAGGTTGGTTTCTATGTGACTGGAAGTTGGTGCTTCCATCCAGTTGGTGCTGGAACACTAAGGGAGTTGTTGCTTCCTTCTATTGGGTGCTAGAGAAACTAGAGAGTTGGTGCTCTGAACAAGTTACAACTTGTAAAACAGAGGTGGTATCCTCACAAAGAGTGGGTGCTCATAAGAATGATAATGTACAGAATATAAAGACTACTTATCACATTAATAAGAAGAGGTTTTCTCCCGTTATGGTTTCCCTCGGGAATATCTCTCTCTATATACTTCATGTGTGTGATTGATGTTGAATACTCTATTTCTTACTTCCTTGCATTATTGTGATCATCATTAAGTGCTCTGTAATGAGTTTAAAATGGGTATAATTGTTTAAGCACAGTAACAACTAATTCACCCCCCGCTCTCAGTTGTTTAACAATTGGTATCAGAGCTGGTTCATTTTATCTAAGGGTAGAACCTAGATCTTAAACATGACTATCCATGAAGGGACTTCAACCAATAATACCCCCCTATTCAATGGAAAAAACTTTCCCTTATGGAAAGTTAGGATGAGAACCTACATAATGTCTTTAGTTGCAGATGTTTGGGATGTGGTAGAGATTGGTTATGTAAAGCCGGTTGTACTAGATTCTAAGGATGACAAGCTAGAATTCAGCTTCAATGCTAAGGCTATGAATGTTATTTTGAGTGGGCTTGTAGAAGAAGAATTTGTAAAGGTTATGCACTTAGAATCTACCAAAGAAATCTAGGACAAACTCATTAGCAGTTATGAAGGTAATGGGAAGGTAAAGGATGCCAAGCTTCAAACCTACAGACTATAGTTTGAACAACTAAAGATGAAAGAGGATGAAACTGTTGGGAAGTACTTTTCACTTGGGGAAAAAATTGAGGAAGCCTCCTTAGTTCAGAAAATTTTGAGATCTCTGCCAGATAGGTTCAACCAAAAGGTCTCTACTATCGAAGAACTTAATGATATAAAAAATCTTCCTTTTGATCAAATTCTAGGAACTTTGACTGCATATGAAATGAGGATAGGTAAAGATAAATCCACCTCTAGAGAAACATCATTTAAAGCAGATGAGAATGAGGATTCTGAACCTTATGAAATTGAAGCAAAATTTGTGAGAAAACTAAAGAAAGGATCAGGCAAGTACCAAGGCAATTTGCCCTTCAAATGTTTAAACTGTGGAAAGATATGTCACTTTGCATCTAAGTGTCCACACAAGAAGAAGGACCAAAACTCTGAAGGTGAAAAGAAGTACAAATTCAAGATATTTGGTAAAAAGAAAAGTTTATGTGTAAACAATGATGACTCTTCAGGAGACACAGATAGGGATTCTTCTTGTGAAGAAAAGGTTAATGAATTTATGTTTATGGACAAAGAGGATTATGATAATAAAATCACAGGAAGTGATGTTAATAATGAATAAGTTTTGGTTGACTTGGAAGGAGAATTGATCAGTGCTTTGGAAGAGATTCACAGACTCAGACTTAAGAAGAGAAAGAAAAAACAATTGTTGATACAGTTCAAGAAAGAGAGTAAAAACCCCGATGAAGACTTTTCCTTGCTAAAAGTGGAATTAGAAGAGGCAAAGAAAATAGAGGACATGAAACAACAGTTATCAAAGAAGAAGGCAAGATGTGAAGCCTTGGAAGAAGAGGTAGTAAAAACCAGAAAAGAGATGGAGAAGTTTAAAGCCTTATATCTCCAAAATCTTCCAAGCATTAAAGCCTCAACAGAACTAAACGACATTATGAGAAAATAGAGATCTCCTTTGTTGAAGACTTGTTTAGGTTATGTAAGTGGTTCAAGAAGCAAACAACCAGAAAGCAAAGAGCCAGTAAAGATGATCAAGTTCCAATTCAACAGACAATCAGACCATGCGAGTAATGTGCCACCAGAAGATAATAAAGACAAGATGATCCCTGATCAAGGACAAAGATATCAGAAGATGGAGCAACAAATGCCAAGAAGAAGGTCATCCTTCAGGTACCAAAATTTCTTCCATGGTTACTGTTTTTACTGCTCTAATTTTGGGCATAAGATTGCAAATTGTCAAATTAAGTTTAGAGACATGCAACTGAGGAGATCAAGAAATAAACAATCTTTGCAACATAGAACCAAATAGCCAAAGAGTAGACAATTTTTTACCAATCACTTTGACCTATTGAACAGTGATCTCGAATGCTATAACTGTCATAACTTCATCCACAAAGCTACAAACTGTCATCTGAAGGATTACAAAGAAGATCAAAGGATAAAACCCTTAGCTAGAAATGCCAGCACATGGAAAAAGAAAGATAGTGAAAAATGTGGGTTAGTACTTTCAACTCAAAAACAAAAATACCCCTGGTATATAAACAGTGGATGTTCCAAGCACATGACTGGAGACAAGGATAAGTTTCTGTCTATAAGTAAAAGTAAAACAAGAAATCTGACCTTTGGAAATGATGAATGAGGTAAAATCAAAGGTAAAGGGATTGTGAGTTTGAGTAATGGTAAAGGAAAATTCCAGGATGTTCTTCTTGTAGATGGGCTAAAACATAATTTTCTCAGTGTAAGTCAAATGTGTGACAGAGAATGTCAAGTGGTGTTCACTTCCAAAGATTTTAAGATAAATTCTGTAAACTCGGGACAAGTGGTGGATAAAGGCATAAGGACAGAGAATAATGTATATGTGCTAAAAGAATATAGAGAAGAGTGTCATCTAAGAAAACATGATGAAAGTTGGTTATGGAATAGGAGACTTGGACATCTAAAATTTGACCACTTAATCAAGCTCAAAAATATTGAGGCAGTAAAATATCTTCCAAGAATATCAAAGCCACAAGATTTTGTGTGTAAACCCTGCCAAGTAGGAAAGCTAGCTAGGACTCAGTTTAAATCCAAGAGCTCTACTTCAACAGAGAAACAACTCCAATTAGTTCATATGGAATTATGTGGACCATTAAGACAGGAAGGCACAAGGAAGGAAAACTACTTCATGTTGATCATTGATGATTACTCCAGACTCACTTGGGTTGCTTTTCTCAAAGAAAAAGCTGAAGCATTTGAGAAATTTAAAATATTTAAGGCTTTAACTGAGAATCAAACAAGCAACAGGCTAAAGGAAGTAAGATCAAACAGAGGAGGAGAATTTATGTCAAGTGATTTCAAGGAATTATGTGATAAACATGGGATCAAGAGAGAATACACAATCCCAGGAACTCCACAACAAATTGGAGTAGTTGAGAGGAAAAATAGAACAATTCAGCAAATGGGCAAGTCAATGATGAATGCGAAGAACATTGGTCAAACCTACTGGGTAGAATCAATACACACAACATTCCATATTCTTAACAAAGCCCACCTTAGACCACACAGTGACGAGACACCTTATGAATTGTGGTATGGAAGACCTGCTTCAATCAAACACTTCAAAGTCTTTGGGAGTAAGTGCTACATAAAGAATAATAATGAAAACCTTGGCAAGTATGATGACAGGGATGATGAAGGCATCTTCTTAGGATATGCTACCAATAGTAAAGGATATATATGCTTTAATAAAAGATTTCATAAATTAATTGATTGCATTGATTTAAAGGTTGATGAAGGAGTCCCAGTAATAGAGGTGAGAAATATTGAGTCTTCTACAGAGGACACATCTGAAGTTGAATATGAATAGGTCCAAGAATCAGAAGGAGACGACTCTGAGTTAGATACAAATAATCTGTAGGACTCAAACCATGAGATAAAGGCAAAGACACCCTCCAAAGTTATTAGGAAGAATCATCCTGAACATCAGATAGTTGGTCATCTAAACCAAGGAGTTCGAACAAGAAAGTAGTTGAATAATGTCTCGGGACAATCTCAGATTTCCCTTGTTTCTTTGCTTGAACCTAAAGACTTTAATGGAGCCAACAAATATGGCCATTGGGTTAAAGACATGAATGATGAACTTGACCAGATTGAGAAAAAAAATACTTGGGAGATGGTTCCTAGACCTGAAGGTAAAAATTTCATAGGTTCCAAATGGATCTTTAAGAATAAATTGAATGAGAAGGGACAAGTTGTCAGGAACAAAGAAAGATTGGTCTGTAAGGGATATGCACACATTGAAGGACAATATTTTGATGAAACCTTTGCACCAGTGGAAAGATTGGAAGCTATCAGAATATTTATTTCCTATGCATGTCATAAGAACTTTAAAGTATATTAGATGGATGTTAAGTCAAAATTTCTTAATGGATATCTAGAAGAAGAAGTATATATGGAACAACCTGAAGGATTTTCACTGACAGATAATCCTGACTTTGTCTGCAAGCTGAAAAAAGCCTTATATGGGTTGAAACAAGCTCCTTGTGCCTAGTATCACAGGCTGGATAAGTATCTTCAAGACAAAGGGTTCAAGAGAGGAACAATTGACAACAATCTATATATCAAAACAGAGGGTAATTATTTTCTCCTTGTGTTGGTCTATGTAGATGACATCATATTCAGAAGTAATAATGCTTCATTGGTACAATGGTTTCCTTCTACCACGCAGTCTGAATTTGAAATGTCTATGATAGGGGAAATGCCATTTTTTCTTGGTTTGCAAATTACTCAGAGGTCTAAAGGAATATTTCTTTCTCAGGAAAAATATCTACGAGAAATATTGAAAAGGTTTCAAATGGAAGATTCTAAACCTATGAGCACACCTATGGTCACTGGATGCAAGTTAAGAAAGGATGATGACTCACCTAATGTTGATCAAATTTCATATAGGTCTATGATAGGTAGCATGTTGTACATCACATCATCTCGTCCAGACATAATGCATGATGTTGGAATGGTAGGAAGGTATCAATCTGCACCTAAAGAGAGTCATGTGCTAGTTGTCAAAAGAATATTCAAATATTTGAAAGAAATAATGAACTATGGCCTATGGTATCCTAGGAATCAAAATTTTCAATTATCAGTCTATTTAGATGTTGATTGGGCTAACTGCATGGATGAAAGGAAAAGCATGAGTGGAGGTGCATTATTCTTAGGAGATTCTCTTGTAGCATGGTTAAGCAAGAAGCAAGGTTCCATTTCCTTATCAACTACTAAAGCTGAATACGTAGCAGCTGCCACTTGTTGTACCCAAGTACTGTGGATGATTCAGACACTTGTATACTTGGAGGTAAATTATACTACATTGATGTCAATTCAGTGTGATAATACTAGTTCAATTAGCATGTCAATGAATCCTGTATTCCACTCCAAGACCAAGCACATCCCCATAAAATACCATTTTCTGAGAGAGCAAGTCACAAATCAGATTGCTCAGGTTCATTACATTCCAACCACAGAACAAATTGAAGACATATTTACTAAACCCCTAGCCAAGACACCATTTGAATATCTTCGTTAGAATCTGGGTGTCATCCCTTATATCACCTAAGAGAGTCCATCCTGTAAGGGGGAGTATGTGTTGGTTGAATATCTAATACCTCTGAAAAGTACTGCAACAGCTCATGGGGAGCATGTTTTCTTTGACATTGATAGCAAAGGGGGAGAAAAGGTCTGGTCTGGATGCTACAGTTGGAGGTCTAAGCATAATAGTGCATCCTTTCAGGGTTGCCATCAATGCCAAAAGGGGAGATTGTTGGCATATTTTACAGGAAGAGTGTTCTTGTCATTGATGGAAAGAACAAAAACGACGATGGAAAATAGGAAAATCATAAGCTCGAAGGAGGAGTGAATTGTACGCAAAGATAAAAGCTCAAAAGGAAAAGCGTAAGCTCAGGGTGAGAAGCCTCGGCAGTTGTCTGATCAAGAAATCGACCATGTTGATCGTCTCATTTTATGGACGTCGGTCATATGAGTGAACGCGGGCTTAAGGATCGTGACCGTCGGATCTGAAAGCCAGATCAACGACAGGGATGAATTGTGGGGAGAAAAAGGAGAATTAAACGACTTGCTAGTTCTAATCCTGCAATCGGTCTAGATCGTCAAATTTCATAGACTCAAATATCGAAGATTGTGGTTGGTCCAACAAATTATCAGTTGAAGTCATATCAAGTCGTGACCGTCGGATGCGTAATCGCCATATCAACAGTAGGGATAAATTGCAGAGATCATAAGGAGAATTAAGGACTTGCTAGTTCCAATCCCGCAATTGGTCTAGATCTTTAGATCTTGTAGACTCAGATATCGACGACTATGGTTGATCCAACAAGCGATTAGATTAAGTCAGATTGAGTTGTGACCGTCGGATGTGCAATCACCAGATTAACGACAGGGATAAATTGCAGAGAATGAAAGGAGAATTAAAGATCGTGCTATTTCCAATAATTAATCAGGACAATAAGATCTTATAGCCTCAAAGATCGATGATTGTGGTTGACTCACCAATGACACACAACTTCAAATTGCGGAGTTTTGGTGACAAGTTATGGTTCCACAATCATCCTTGATTGTTGATCTGCTTTGAGTGTCTTCACGACTATTGGATAAAATTTTAGTGGAAGGATAGGATAAGCTAAAAGGATTGGGAGTTTGATTATCTGAATAACCATCAGCTGTTGGATCAAACCCAAATTCTCATCAGCCGTCGGACCATTTCAAGTGGAAGGATAGGATAAGCAAGGTAAAATATCTGAGATCTCACTTATGTGAATACCCGTCAGTCGTCAGATCAATTCAAGTGGAAGGATAAGATAAGCTAGAAAAGATGCATCGTAGATAGATGGAGCCATCGATCTAAGAACATGATCGATGAACATCATTCACTTTGGATATAAATAGACTAGGAGGTTACACTAGGAAAATTTGAGATTTGAAAAACCCAAAGCCCAGAGAGCCAAAAATCTGAAATGAAAAAGGACCATTGGATCTGGAGAACATACGATGACCGTTAGATTAGGGATATCTACGTCAGTAGATTACGTCATCAAACCTCATCCAGAAGGACATGTGGCAAACCATGTCGACAAAGGACATGTGGCGGACCACGTCAGCAAAGGACATATATGACAGACGGCGTCAGCAGACCATGTCAGCATACCACATCAACAAAGGACATATGTGGCAGACCACATCAAAAAGGACACGAGTCATCCGATATGAAATATCACTTTGGGTGTATTCTCATCCGTCGATATACTCTAGTGAAAGGATAGCGTAAGTTGAAATCTTTGAAGTCCAGAGACTCGAAGGAGATCTTGATTTTCGATCTGATGTCAGGTGCACTCTCAACCATTGATCAAGATATAGTGGAAGGATAGTGTAAGTATAATAGTTGAAGACCCAAAGTAAAAGGTGGTCATCCATCTCAACAGTTGATTAATTCTTGACTGTCAGATTAAGCCTTGTAAGAATCAAATATGATGATTGATTCATTTCTGTGAAATAAACGTACACCGTCCGATCTCTTCGAGAAATATAATTCGAAAATTTTGAAAGTTTTCAAACCCAAAGGTTTCAAAGGTCAAAATTTCGAAGTTACGACAGTCGTCCATTTCAAGCGCTCGTTAAGCCTAGCATCTGGTCACCATCATTGGTCATGTGAGATAAGAGATTTAAATAAGATATAATCTAACGACACTGATCAAACCGAATCGGATTGAAGGGTTACTGTTTCATCTTCTGATTTCTTGATCAATTAGGATTCATTTACACTAACTGAATCATCGTTCCTGAGCAGCTAAATCATTCATTCCTAAGCATTGGAATCATGTCTCTTGAGCATTCTGAGTTTCCCGAAATGAGTGTTCTGAGATTCCCAAAATGAGTGTTTTGAGATGGCTAACTTGAGTGTTGGAGATGGGAGTGTAACAGTGGATGAGAGCATGAATACAAGGATAATGTTGTGACAGAGAGAGGTTGTTGTTTCTGTGAAAAAAAAGTTGAACTGTATGTAATGGAGAATACAGGATGAAAAAAAAGAGATAGAACAGTGAAGCATGATCTAAGAGAGGAAGAAAAATCTGAGGTGCGCAAGTAGAGACAAAGCAGAAGAATAGAAAGTGCAAGAAGATGCTAGAAGGAAGACATTGATGTAGGCAGAGCATAACAGTGTAGCAGAACAATGATGAGACTGGTAAACCATTGATTAATACTATATCACTGTAATGAATTTCAGTAACAAGAATTTAGATCTAAGGGTGGTAGGGAGATGCTAGGGAGGACTGTTTTTCTCAGAGTTTTAAGTGGGTTCTTGAACACAGGGAGTTGTAGCTTCCATCTGGTGGAAACCAGAGAAACCAGGGTAGAAGGGTAGTGCAAGGGAGAATGATTGTTCTCTGTTACACAGGTTGGTGCCTATGTGACTGGAAGTTGGTGCTTCCATCCAGTTGGTGCTAGAACACTCAGGGAGTTGTTCCTTCCTTTTAGTGGATGCTAGAGAAACCAGAGAGTTGGTGCTCTCAACAAGTTGTAGCTTGTAAAATAGATGTGGTAGCCTCACAAAAAGTGGGTGCTCATAAGAATGATAATGTATAGAATATAAAGACTACTGATCATATTAAGAAGTAGAGGTTTTCTCCCTTTATGGGTTTCCTCGGGAATATCTGTCTCTGTATACTTCATGTGTGTGATTGATGTTGAATACTCTATTGCTTACTTCCCTGAATTATTGTGATCATCATTAAGTTTTTTGTAATGAGTTTAAAATGGGTATAATTGTTTAAGCATAGTAAAAACTGATTCACCCCCCCCCCCTCTCAGTTGTTTAACAATTTGTTCGACCTTGTGACAAAGGTTCGTCTTCACCTATGTCACTGATGGATGCCCGAGTTTGCCAAATTTATAGCTTCTCTCTCCTTTTGCATATTAGGAACCAACCTCAACTTTTTTCAGTTTTGTTAAATTTTCTGATCTATGGCTACAACCATGGTATATACGTTCTCTGGTGCATGACACCAGACACCTCTTATGTATGAAATATGAAAATTTTCACATTGAACTCTGAAAATACAATTATAGTTTGCAAGTGTTTCTGCAAGCCACATGTTCCAATTTCCCTAATATGGCGGAACAGGTGGAAAGCAAAGAACATTGTACTATTTTGATGCTTTTAAGGTAATATATATTTCTCTCTTTTATTTACAAAGAAAAAAAATAATATTGCATAGTCATAATTCACTTAAATACCTTTACTTTCATAAATAGTGATACCCCCCTTTCTTTTAGGAGCTATCCTAAAGTGAAGGGGAAAGTGTATTGAGGCACAATGGTGCACTTTCCATTTTGTTGCCCTAGTTAGCACCTACATTGGGAATTTTTACAAGGGTGATAGCTTAGGCAATATCACTACGTAAGGGAATGTGTTAGAGTCCAAAATTTGTCTCCAAGGTCAATTTCTACTCTCCAACACAATTTGGTTAGAAAGGCCTTTGCATAAATCAATATGAATACAAATTTTAACATATTTATTGGAAACATTTTTATTACCTTTTGGAGCAAGGGTGATAAACTTACCCAAAGCACTGGCTATATCTTGTAGAATCTAGTATCCCTATAATTCAAAGGGAAGACAAACAATATAACACATATCAAGGTCTTCTATAGAAATTGTATATGCGGGTTAAAATTAGGGTGTGATGGTCTCATATTGAGGCTTGTGTCCTTCATGAGATAGGGCCTTCTAGCAATAAATTTTAATTTTCCTATCTTGACAACGAAATCGAAGAAAAATATATCTTTCATAGTTGGATGGATAACCATTGTATCTTCTAAGATAGATCGCATAGTTGTCTCTTTTCAAGTTTGAATTTTTTTAGTGATGGCCATAGACAATTGAATATCCAAATTAATCCATGTGCCAATAATACACTTCCTCTTTAATAACCCATGTTTGGTCAAGATCCAAGATTGGCATGTTTGTTGTCTAGTTCTCCATACAAAAGGAGAGGGTAGGGACCTTCTCAAGGAATGAAATAGAGACACACCCACCTCTACTTAGGGATTTTCATGACCAAAGAAGGGCTTTATTAATTGACATTGTCTTATCTTTCCCTACCTTTTAAGAACAAGAAATGTTTGAAACTTCAAAGGAGGAGGCCATTACTTCATTGTGCATTGTTGAAAAGATGAAGCAACATGAGTATGGTTGAGTCCTTTATAATAGAATCGATGTAGATCCAACTTAATTCTATATCTATTAAGCATTGAGAGGGATAACAAACACATTAAGATGAAAATATTTTTATGCTTCAAATATCTTGAATTATATGGATCTTCGTCAGCATGTGCACTAGTGTATGTATGCATGTTATCATAGAATTTTTTACGTTCAATTTTATTTATTATTTATTTCCTTCATTTGATTATCTGAATGGAGGGTGGCTCCACTACTAACCACAATCACAACTAGTTGGACTAGAACTAGAGACCTCATGAAAAAATCTACCTTGAAATGGTCTACTCCAACCAATTGAGCTTTTTTTTGTTTAATTAAATGTATTTATGTATGTATTTTGCTTTTATTTAGGGTTGCGTTTAAAATATTTATTTGTTATTTTTTTAAAATGTTGCTTTTCAGCCTAATGTTGAGCATGGACATTATACATCTCATTCATAATGTGTTGTATAGTGTGTCCCTCAAAGCAATCAACTAGAGTGCACATGTCTTTCCAATGTGCACCAATAAATATCGTTTTCCACTACTCATAGGGGGGTTCCCACCTTGACTCGAATCATGATGGTTTTCACAAATTTCTAGAGAGATTTGTCAAAAAGGTGTCATCGAAATTTTTTCTAGCAAACTTTCCTCGTCGAATCATGATGTTTTTCACAAATTTCTAGAGAGATTTGTCAAAAAGGTGTCATCGAAATTTTGTCTAGCAAACTTTCCTCTGGTGGCCATAATTCGATGATACAAAAAGTAAGAGTTCCTATTGATTTGGAACTCTAGTTGAAATTTTGACAATCTAGGTCGATTGAAAATTGGGAAAACCTAAGGACTTAAGGACATCGTTCCACCACATGCATAGCGTAGGTCATATAGAACTCTACACTGCCTAAAATTTCTACAAAGCCGGAAAATGTCTTTTTGGTACAAAATTATCTTTACTCATATTAAAAGTTCTCTTGCATCCCCGAGGAATGATGGAGTGAGCTAATGAGTTCATTTCTTTTGCCAAGATAAAGCTCTCCATTGTTTTGTTCATTTTTTTAAAATTTAGGTGACTTGGATCATCTTAAAATGGATCAAAACATCTATACTAACAAAGTTCTTTAATTGTAATTCCATCAATCAAGTATAACTATAACTTCCCACAAAATCTCCAAATTTAATCCCCACTAAATTTGGAGAGGAAATTATGACGAAAAAAAATGACTTTTGCGATCATCACCTAAAATCAACTATAAAAAAAATTGCAATTTGTTGGAATTGCAATTTCTCATTGTTGAATTTGTGTTTTTGATTGCAAAGGTTAATTTAATACCTCAAACACTACACCCAAATTGTGTAATCACAAATATATATGATTCCAACCATTCTTCTACATTTTCATCAGATTTTGGAGAAAATTCTTCAACATTTTCATCAAATTTGGGAGAAAATGACGGGAAAAAAGATGATAATGAAAAATCCAAATGTTATACTATGGCGAGGAAAAAACTTCTAACAAGATCCATGTAAATTTATGATGTGAAAATAACGACTTTCTCTACTTACTAACCACTCCAAGGATTAAATCTCTGCACGTGGCACCTTGACAGAGATAGCTGGCATGTGACAATTGTTGAGGCAGCGTTACTATAACAAAAACTAAATATAAAGTCGTGAGCTAACAATCCATCTCATGGTGTCGTCAGCGTCATGGATTTTATACGCAAGGGAGTCGAAGTGGGCCATACTTTGCACCTTTTAAAATTCTTTCTCGGTTTGTGGATCCCTACCTACGGGTCCCACGAGGCAATTGTCATGACACGTGGCAATTAGATCTCTAATGAAGTTGTCACTTTCTGTATTTTTTATCTCCCAAGTAGACAATGACGATTGATGGGTGGGCACCACATGCCATGAGGGCTCGTGCCCGCATGCCATCAACTTTTGTCCGAATGTTTTGCTGAACTGGATCGCACTCAAATGCGTGCGTTTCTCAGTAGACTCCCCACTATAAATAGCCATCCTCCCGTTCTGTATTCATTGTATTTGAGGGCGTTGAGAGAGCGAATTTAATTGCATTCTCCACCTGTTCGGCCCAGCTCGGCTCGGCTCGGCTCTTTGTGGAATTTGTGCTATTCATTTGGGGGTTTTATGACACATTTTGACTTGGAGGCTCCCCCCCCCCACCTTTTATGGAAGATTCTTTGCTTGAGATGAGGACATGGTCACAACTTAGAGGCATTTTCTAAGAAGCTATGAGCATTATTTGAGGAGGCATCCACCTTTTGAGGCCTTTATTACTCTTTCCATGATGTCATTCCACATTATGAGGCTAGATGTTGGCCCCTTTCTTGATTGGGAGGATACTACACCATGTTTTGAGGCTTCCCCTTCACTTGTTCAAGGGAATGTTCAACTTCTTCACCAAAT
>JASDQU010819206.1:23398-35334 GCA_032191745.1 Picea mariana | reverse complement strand
AGAAGAAGGTCGCAGGTCTCATTTTAATGCCTAGAAGAGCGGGTGTCTGGCACGCCGGGAACCCTTGTGGACAACAGAAAACAGATTGCCATTGAACCTAGTTTGTTTGTTACGGTGTTGCTTTTTAATCAGAAGAAATTTTTTATGGTCTTCTAGATAGTGGAAGAAATTTTCATTTTTTCCTGTTGTCAAAGAGAAATCTGTGTTTTAATAAAAATGTCATGTTTTAACGATAGTGATATCTTAGTCTCATCCTGTAAAATGGACGTCGCTGGTAAAAATTAAACACCACTCATAAAACTATGTTTGTATATTTCAAAATTTTCCCATAAAAATTTTAATCTTGTACATTTATAAAATTTTCGATAAAAAAACTTATCACTTCAACCACAATTTTTTTTTTTAAATCTTCTAATTTGCCATCATGCCCTCTCCAATATGTTTCATACACATTTTTCCATATATTGTGTTTTAACATAAATGTGAGTTTCAAGAATAGTGCTCCACTGAGCGTTTGTTCCCATGTTTGATCCTCTAAATTGGATGTTGACATCCTATCCTCTCCATTGTTGATGTAGGTGTATCATATATCTAGTTGGGAAGAGAACAACTACAATGTTAAGTACAAAACAATTACAATGTTGAGAGGAGAACAATGCTTATATATTGAGTGTTAGGGTGGATGAAATAAAAAAGTATTATTTAGGTTATTGTTATCCTCCCAAACTTTTTCTAGGATTATTCCTAAATACTTTTGTTGAGAGCAAAAAGACTCTATATATTGTAACTCTTTAATGTTTCTAGGATTATTCCTAAATAATTTTGTTGAGAGCACAAAGACTCCTAAGATATGATGGTGTAAATGACTTGTTATTCATTTAATGTGTTCGAAACTGTTAAGTCTTTTTTTTTTTTTTATACACATTGTTGTCTCAAAGATTAGTTTAGGACATGTATTCCACACCTCTGCTTCCTTTCATTTGGTATCACAGCCTCATAACCTTTGTTTGAAGGTGTTAAGGACAAAGTTTTTTGATCTAATCTTTGTTTGAGTGGAATCTTGCACAAAATGATATATTGTTGCATGGAAATGGCAACCACATCCAGATTAGAAATATAGAAGTTTAATGGTACTAACTTTGAGATATGGAAGCTTAATATGGGAGATCTTCTCATAGATCGAGATCTATGGGTTGCATTATTTGGAACCAAACCCATTGGTATGCTAGATGAAGAGTGGGTGGTGTTGGAGAGAAAAGAAAGAAGCCTTATGAAACTTTCTTTGGATAATTAGGTATTATTGAATGTTTCTGAAAAAAAAACTATAACATATCTCTCGAAGAGGTTGGGGGATTTGTATTATTCTATATCCTTGGCTAATAAACTCTTACTGCAAAAAAAGTCATTTTCCTTGAGAATGGGTGATGGTGATTCTTTAACTGGGCATTTGAATGGATTTAATACTATTATGACCCACTTGAGCTTAGTTGGAATGAAGATGGATGCAGAGGATCATTGTATGAACATTTTATGTGTTAAGAACCAAATACTTGCATACAAAAACTCCACAAAGATTCTAAGAACAATATAGAAGAACCACACTTTTATTATAAGAAAACCATTGAGGTAGGGCAAAACTATACAATGGATCCTATTATGGAAGGGATCCTCTCATGTTCACTTGCCTCTTCGAGGGGGATTCCTCCTAATGAGCTTCAGCTCCAAATACAATACTCTCTTCTTATCCCATTACATTGCTTTAACACCTTTATATAGTACTACCACCACCTAAGAACATTCTAGAGGAAGAATCTTCTAGAAGCAGAACCTTCTAAGAAGTCATATTACATTTATTATATCTAACTACCCATTTATTATATCTAACTATCATAGTGGGCCTTATTTAATAATATAGTGGAGCTAGTCCACCTTACATTCAATGACCTCCACTACCTCTCTAGCTACCTAACATTCCATCCCCCTTATGAAAGTGTTGTCCTCAACGCTTGTTATGAGGGTGTACAACCATAAACCAGGGTCCCATGGATAAGTGTGGACCATAGTGTTGAAGTAGACTAGAGAACCATGGTTCCATGTAGAAAGGAAAATCACCATGTTGAAGTAGTCCAACCGCCATTGTAAACCAGGTTCCCATGTCCAAGTGCACATGTGAAATCCCCGTGGAAGATTTCATAACCCAATAACCAACTGAAAATGATGCTCCAAAAACTAACACCTTTCATGTGGATCCAAATAAGAAGATCCATCCACATAGTGGAAAAGGGTCGTAGAAGAATCTGGAAGGAATAATACCACTGTAGAATATGCAGGATGAACATTGGTAATAATCACCGGCTCCTGATTTGTCACATTGATGTTCTCTACAAAAGGTGGATTAGAGTCATCAAATAAAATATGAAAGTGGTTTTCATCCCATAAATGACAACTATCCATATACCAATCATCACAATTGACCTCAAAATCATACCAAAAATATACTTCTTGATTATATTCATCCCTAATGTTCTCCATAAGAAATATCTCCTGCATGTCATCCAATGAATCTTGAATACTATGAAAAATATCCTTTAGGTCCTTTGCAAGGTCATGCAATGTGAGGCCATCTGCAAAGTCATGCAATGTGTCATACAATTGGGCTTTGAATGTTTTAGTCATCTATCGAATTTATTCTAGGGTTTGAGAGGAAATAGCCATTGGAAACACTACATAAAATATACCAAAAGAAATCTCTTAAAATAATTTATCCAATGGCATTGATCTGGTAGCAATCTGAGCACCCTATGAAAAATTATGAACTCTACAGTCCTGCCGTCATCACAAAAAACCTCCAAAAATAGTTGATTTTAAATCAACGATATCTTCACTTCTAGAGCTCCGATTTGGACGATTGTTTTTTTTAAATTGGGTGAAATTGTGAGAGGAACTCAGATATGCAATTTGTTTTGAAAAATTCAGCATCTAATGCTACATAAATTTAAAAAATCATGCAGTCATCCGCGGAAAAAGGAAACCCTAAAAACTGCAGATTTTAATATGAAAATAACTTGACTTCCTGGACTCCGTTTCAGACGATTTTTTTTTAACTTGGGTGTTTATCTAAGAAGAACTCATATATACAACCATTTTTTGAAATTTTTTCACCAAAACCTATATAAATCATCTAGAATGTCGCATCCATTTTTTTTTCCAAAAAAAAAAATCTACAAAATATAAAAATATTTTCGCACACTTACAGCTAAGGAAAGTGCTCTGATACCACTTGTTAAGAACCAAATATACATAAAATCCACAAAGATTCAGAGAAAAATATATAAGAGCCATACTTTCATTATAATAAAACCCTTGAGGTAGGGCAACACCATACAATGGATCTTATTATGGAAAGGATCCTCTCCTGTTCACTTGCCTCTTCGAGGGGGCTTCCCCCTAATGAGCTTCAAATCCAAATACAATAATCTATTAATATCCCATTACATTGATTTAACACCTTTATATAGTGCTACCATCACCTAAGAACATTCTAGAGGAGGAATCTTCTAGAAGCATAACCTTCTAAGAAGTCCTCTTACATTTATTATATCTAACTACTCATTTATTATATCTAACTACCATAGTGAGTCTTATTTAATAATATAGTGGACCTAGTCCACCTTACATTCAGTGACCTCTGTTAGCACTAGAATTCACCTTCAGATTCCGTTGAAGGTAAGCCCAGTACCCATTAGTTTATATGTCATGGTTGGTTTTAAAGAGGTCAAATGGGCGCAGACTCAATGATAATAACGTTCTAAATCAGAAATCTAGATTAGCATGCAAAAGCATTTGAGGTTTGTAATCAACTTCAGACAGTAAGTTGGATTAAGGGTGAATAAAAGGAATAATTTGGTGAGGAGAGTGTAGAGGTCTTCCATGGACATCAGGTCTTCCAACAACCTAAGGAGGAAAAACTTAAACACAAGATCCTCTTGAATTCAAATCTCAAAGAAACTGAAAGAAATTATAACAACACTATAATCAAACATCATCATAATATAGTTACAACAATTCATGTGAATTAGTCATTCATGAAATCTCTCAGTATCAGAGGAAAATAAGATGGAGGAAGAAAACTGACTTAGATTAACCAAGATGTCTAAAAAAAAATACATAACCAGAGAACTTGTGTTCTTCATAAAAATATTACCATAGCAGGGAGCCTAGCTCAACCATTTCCCCTTAACAAAATATCAAAATGAATCCTATATACCCATAACAATTTGCCACTGCTAGCGAAGGCATTCCTGAGTCATTACATTCAAGGCTTTACACCTGCATGTTCTCTGGCAGACTATGCATGCAGTCTTCCATCAAATGCGAGATTTTGTCAGACATGAGCTTCTGTCGAACACAATCGTGCTTCAGCAATGACCAATAGAAGAGTTAGCTTGTTGATAGTCCTTTTGGCTTTCTATTTAAGTGGTGAGACAAGGTTTCACCAACCTTCCTCACCGTCATTAACTGAACCCTCGAGATTGGGACGAGTCTTAGTGCCTAGGGGGTGGCCACGTGTTGCTCTTGGATTGGACACTATATGAGAAAATGATTGTGGGGCCATCAAAATAAGTTTGAACTCACAACACTTTTGGGCCCATAATCCACTGCCTTCTTCCACGTATCACTTTTTCCAATCCACGGTTTCAATTGCGGGACCGCTCAATATTTTTATCGATCGAGCAAGTTGCGTCCCCACAATGAAGCATGGCCATTGATATGGACGCGATCTATGATCTAGGCGCACCTTCTATATTTACCGCTACTATTAAGATTTACCGCCCGCCAACTTTAGAATCCACCAAACTGTGCCCTAGGGGGGGATGCTACTTTTGACGTTGAACAATAATGCCTCACGGAGTGACAGATCTGATGATGCGTGGCAGTCTGGATTCAGATGGCCAAGATCTACTTTGGGACTTCAACGCTTTTCATGGAGCTATATTTCATGCAATTTTGAAACTCTAAATACCTAGGGGCCGCTAATATGATCCTCACAGGGGATCTCCACCATCGCAAAATTGAGATCGCCTGTTTGTATTTTACGCCCAAAATGATTTTCTCTACATGTTGCACTCGGATGCTTCCTATGCAAACCACGAACTTGGATGACCTACTTCCCTTGACAACTATATGTGATAACATTTGGCTCCATAGGGGATGGCATGCTCCCTGCGAGCTGTCAAGAACAAGTAGTTCCAGTCACCTTCTACACTGGGCTATGGAGTCTAGCTCAAAACACTTTGCTAAGGAATACAGGGCGATAACTAAAAAAAATCAAAATAAACACACATGGGCTCCACATGAGATTATTTATGTACAGTCCTAAACTAGTTGATTTTTACATGGTGCTAGGTGAAAGAAAACTTCCACCATAGCCATTCAAGTAGCTTCCTGACTGGAAGTCCATTTACTCTATCAATGATCAATAACAGATAATGCAACTGTGACAGCAGAACAATTATATCCTTCATCTTCTCTCCAAAGGATGAAGTTGAGATAAAGTTGGGCGTATCCAAGATATAAAGGAAATTCCACTCCAAATAATCATTGACAGGCTCATAAAATGAGTGGAAAACTCCAGAAAGTTTGTAACAGATAGCATGTTCTTCTCCACAGCTACTCACACAGGGTTGAATATCTCTGGTAAGAACAGGTGAGTGAACAGTCGATGCAGGTTGACTGGCCCTAAGTGATGGTTTCTCACTGACAGGCTCTAGACATGAGGTAAACTACCCCTCTAGCTCTTCCTCTTCTCCTTCATGGCTCACCCAAGGATCAGATTCACAATCATAATAAAAAAGAACCATGGGAGAGCTCTACTCTTCATCATCTTCACTGGGATATTCATCGCAAGTTGTTCATTCTTGGTCAGTATCCGAAATCACTTCTTCGTCATAAGTAGGGCTACCAAAAACATTTGTTTCGAGGATCGAAATATCCTCTGCCTCTTCATAAGAGCAGCAAGCACGATCTACCTCCAATTTTTCCATTCTTGTAGAAAGTGATTTTACCAGTTCCATCAGCTCTTCTGGGGGATGTCCCTCATCCTCACAACTTTCACAAGAATGAACTATGTCCTGAATTCCATATCTATACTCCTCACAATAGTTATGAAAGATTAACTCATAGGAATAATACCTTTGACAGTGCTTAGTAAAATCTACATGAAACTGTTTCAGTGAGGAGATGCTAGTAGGGGGTAAGGATCGATACCACTCATGGGCATCCCCGTCCAATGAGAACACGAACATATTCATTAATACATCCTCATGATGTATCTCCCACTGATGCATGAGTTCATGAAACTCACAGAGATGTTGGCCAGGTTTGTCCTTTTTATGTTCTCTAAATATGGGCAAATAATTGCCCCCCATTCATCCATAATAGGGACAACATTAGGAAAACCGGAAACAACAAAAAAGTCTAAAGGAGAAAACCTTCGAGCCAAAATGGATTCCATATTGAACCAGTGGAGTCGCCAATCAGTTCTTCAACCATGAAGTCATCATGTGAATGATATGCAGTCTGAGTGTGTCTGGTATTTGTTCACCATCAAAGACTAGATCTGATCATTGTGTTCTCCTAGGGGGCTGTAGTTGTAGCCATAGGAAACCACACTAAAAAAATGGAGTCACCTCAGTGGAGTCACCACAGTGGAGTCGCCAGGTGCAAGAAAAATCTTCAAAGGTTTTGATATCTAATGCACCTTTAGAATCAAAAGTTTGTTGTCATTCTATCCCAGGGAAAATTCTTCAATTCGTTCCCCAACAACAGTGCCAGAAATGTTAGCACTAGAAGTCACCTTCAGATTGCGTTGAAGGTAAGACCAGTACGCATTAGTTTGTATGTCACGGTTGGTTTTAAAGAGGTCAAATGGGAGCATAATCAATGATAATAATGTTGTAACTCAGAAATCTGGACTAGTATGCACAAGCATTTGAGGTCTGGAATCAACTTCAGATATTAAGTTGGACTAAGGGTGAATAGAGGGAAGACTTTGGTGAGGAGAGTGTAGAGGTCTTCCAACAACCTAAGGAGGAAAAACTTAAACATAAGATCCTCTTGAATTCAAATCTCAAAGAAACTGAAAGAAATTATAACAACACTATAATCAAACATCATTATAATACAGTTACAACAATTCATGTGAATCAACCATTCATGAACTCTCTCAGTATCAGAGGCAAATAATATGGAGCAAGAAAACTGACTTAGATTAACCAAGATGTCTCAAAAAGAAATACATAACCAGAGAAATAGTGTTATTCATAAAAATATTACCATAGCAGGGAGCCTAGCTCAACCATTTCCCCTTAACAAAATATCAAAATGACTCCTATATACTTGGAACAATTCGCCACTACTAGCAGAGGCATGCCTGATTCATTACAGTCAAGGATTTATGTCTGCATGTTCTCTGGCAAATTGCGCATGCAGTCTTCTGTCAGATGCGAGCTTCTGTCGGACGCAATCATGCTTCAACAGGGACTAGTAGAAGAGTCGGCTTGCTAACAATCCTTCTTTATTTCCATTTAAGTGGTGAGACAAGGTTTCACCAACCTTCCTCACCTTCATTAATTGAACCCTTGAGATCGGGACGAGGCTTAGTGCCTAGGGGGAGGCCACGCGTTGCTCTCAGATTAGACACTATATGAGCACGTGATTGCGGGGCCATCAAAAGCGGTTTAAAATAACATTGCTTTTGGGCCCACAATCCACTGCCTTCTACCATGTATCACTTTCGCCAAACCATGGTTTCAATTGCAGGACCGCTCAATAATTTTATTGATCGAGCAAGTTACATCCCCGTAATGAACCAAGGTCATTGATCTGGATGCAGTCTGTGATCTGGGTGCACCTATTAGATTTAGTGCTATTGCCAATCTTAACCACCTACCAACTTTAGAATCCTCCAAACTGTGCCCTGGGGGGAGATGCTACTTTTGATGTTGAACAATAATACCTCCCAGAGTAACAGATCCGATGACGCATGGCAGTCTCTATTCGGGTGGCCGAGATCTACTTCGAGACTTCGGGCCTTTGGCGCTTTTCATGGAGCTATACTTTGTGAAATTATGAAACTCTGAATACCAAGGGAATGCTAATCTGATCCTCACAGGGGATCTCCACCATCACAAAACTGAGCCCACCTGTTTGTGTTTTAATCCTTAAATGAGTTACTCTGCATGCTGCGCTTAGACGATTCTTGTGAAGAGCACAAACTTGGAAAACCTGCTTCCCTTGACAACTATATGTGATTACAACCTCCATTACCTCTCTAGCTACCTAACATTCTCAATTTCTTCCTAGATTCATGGGACAACATAGTAATGGTCATTAGAAGCATTGTGAAGGAATTGGTGCTTGATGAGGTTTTCGTTGAATTATTCTCATAGGAGGTGAGACATAAATTCTCTAAATCCACTAATGAGGCCTTGTTTATTCAGAGAAGATCGAAAGATAAAGAAAAGAAGAAAGAAAAGGGGAGATATAAGTCTTCTAAAAAGTCCAAAGAAAAATGTGGGAATTGTGGCAAGTTTAAGCATTTCAAAAGGGCCTTCCATGGGCTTACAAAAAAGAGAAGAAGAAGAAGAATGATTCTGATGATGAGTCCAAAAAATATTATCAAAACGATGGTGGAGATGCCTTTGTTGCATCTTTGGCAACCCATGTAGGCCAAAGTGCATGGCTAATAAAATTTGGAGCTTCCTTCCATATGAATTTCCATTGGAACTAATTTGCATTGTATGAGAAATATGATGGTGGGATGGTATACTAATCCGAAAATCCTTAGATGTCAAAATAGTTCTTAAGAAAACATTAACCATCTTGGGTTACGTCTTTGGGTCTGCTTAAAAATGAGAGACCGCTCTATTAATACTCAAATGCTTTATACAATAATGACCCAAACTTGTGTTCTTACAATGACCTTCTTATATGTTGCTCAAATACAAGTGTAACTGTCAAAATCAACAATGCCTCGCAAAACCAAAAATTTTGACTATAAACACTCTATATCTATCTCAAAGAGTCCCAAAGCTCAAAATCTCATGAGCATAAACTCTTGGCATGCAAATCAAGACCAAAATGAACTCAAACTAAGTTATTGGAATGAACTAACACTACTCATACAAAATGAACTCAATTCGAATTCTTGCATGAACTAATTCACCATAACCAAAATGAACTAGTGTGAGTTCTTGGTATGAAATCCCATGTTGTGCAAATAGTTGGGCATTTGTTTATAAAGGAGAAGGATAGGGGTTCAACCCCACGTGACTATTATTGGAGTTTTTATACAACTTAAATGTATTATCCCCACTGGCCTTAATAAATGGCATCATTGGTGCAACGGTTAAAACAAATTGTTGTGTGGGTGGAGATCATAGGGTCAAGCCCACATGCCTCCACCTTTAGTATATTCATTGCAACCACACGACTATAAATAAAAATTCATCCGCTAACCATAAAATGAATTAACGATGGTTTGTTGGTAAAAGATTTCGGTTATTGGAATATATTCACCGAGGTCATGGGTTCAAACCCCACCAAGCCCAACAAATTTTGTTCCCTTAGCCAACCTTGGCCAATTGCAAGGTGCCACATGCCACCTTTTGATTGGTCCACATCATTGCCACCATACACCACCTGTCACTTGTCCCTTATACATTCCATGTCATTATCATACTTATGACGTCAACATCGTACCTATCATGTCAACTACTGTACTACCACGTGCCATTATTTTGTACTAGCATGCCACACTTATGTATTTCCACATGTCATCCTTTCAATGATGTCACATAGCATCTGTACAAGCCATGTGTCGTTTCCATACAGTCTGTGTGTCATCCTCTGGTGGTGCCACATGTCCATTTGTGATGTTTTCATGTCATCTAACTGTATCATCCATACTACCACATGGTATCCTATGCGATGCCATGTGGTAGGCTGTGGTGATGCCACATGGCACCCTTTTTTCCATTTTCCCTATTTTTGCCAAAACTTTGAAAGTCCATAACTTCCTCATATGATTTCCATATGAGGTTGTTCAAATTGCGTTGGAAATCTCTCATTGAGATCTATTCAATGAAGTCATTTTAGTAATCATTTAAGACTATCAATTTTTTAGCATCTCGGATCCTACTGGATCATATACCTTGATGATGACTCTTCACTTAGCAATGTTGGTTCTGGAAGAGTCTTGATGAGATTCTCTTATGGAAGAATAAAGAGGATCAAGGGGTTTTTTCCCATTCTGAGTTTAGCACAAAGCCTACTATCAGTAAGCACACTTAATGATGTGGTTGTGTAGGTTGTTTTTTTCTGAAAAAGGGTACAAGATGGTATGAGGATATGAAGGGTGCAAGATGGTCTAGGAATATATGGTACTCACTAAGATTTTTTATGTGGGGAATTTATTCCATATTCAAGTGTGTACTATTGAGTGTAATAGTTCTTCAATTTCTGCAATGGAGATCAACGGTCCTGGTCACTTCGTGGCTACGACCTTCGGGGGTTTTGGATTTTTGGCTTCACTACCACTCTATTTTCCCGAAGCGGGACTTCGTCGAAGTACCATGTGCAGGTCCCTTCTCCTAAATGATCGGACGGTAGGCAAGGCTCCTAACAATCTCCCCCAAATATACAACTTTGCTTCACTTTGTAACTTCAGTGTTCAGTGATTTTGATGCTATAGCATCTCCATTCTCTCGAACTAGAACTTCGTTGAAGTACCATACATGAAACCTTCCACTAGGTGATCAAACAGTCAAGAAGGGGCCCCAAAGGACTCCCTAGATCAACGACTCATAACCTTTTGCAACTCCAACATTTGGGTATTTCATCCCAGGGCTTCAAGCTCCTGAAGCTTTGAATCCATCCATAGTTAGCTCCTTTCAGACTTGGCTCAGGGTTCCTAGACCCCGGTTATATGGATCCTCTGTTGAATCTCGGGCTATAAGATATACTCTTAGCTGAGATTTAGTTAAGGCTGTGAGTGCAAGCCTAAGGTCTCTTAATCTACTGGTTTGAAGGTAGCACCTTCCTAGCTCGCAAGACTTTAAGTTCTGAAGCAGGGCGGGGTAATCTCATGGAATTATCGATATGGTAGTAGTGCCAAGAGGCTTGCTCTGAATTTGGAACGATGAGGTAACTCCCTGGGGAAAACACCTTCGAGGGTTAAACTGAAGCATATGGAAAATCAAGCAGAAGCATAATTCCTCAAGGATATAAATACATACACATCACTCAATCAGTGAATACAGAGGCCAATCTTAAATGTATACATACATGAATTCATTCATTATTCCATTTCAAATCACAAAGCATGAAAACACTTATCAGAACTAGAATATGTGATGCAACTGCTGAAAGGGGTTCTTGTTTCCACCCAACCATAGGCTCAGTCACTCCTAATGGATTTACCACTGGCCACCCTCAAGCTAGACCATGATGCTTTGAGATTGAATCTTTTCTTTCGGCTCAATGAAAGTTAGGGATGAAGATTAATCTTTTTCTCCCAACACAAAAATAGATAGGGACGAAGGTTATTCTCCTTCTCCTGGCTCAATCATAGATAGGGATGAAGGTTACTCTCCTTCTCCCGAGTCAGTCTCTATTTCCTGTGATCATAACACACTCTTTTCACAATTCTTTCTCAAACCCGAGAGATCTATCTCTTGTCTCTTCACTCTTCACAGGTCTTCCTCTTCCCACCATTCCTTCCTTTCTTGCCTTCCTCAGCAAGATTACATGTGGCCTGATTTCCCAGACCGTGGTCAGGTATGGAAGCCTTACAGATGAGTGGTCTACCTCATTCCCTCATTAACTCTTGAGGAGGCCTTCCCACCTACCATCCTGACTGTAATTCATTCCTGGGT
>JASDQU010819204.1:0-35335 GCA_032191745.1 Picea mariana | reverse complement strand
AGCCAGGTAACAATTCCAAAGTTTAAACTTTAAAGTTCAAGTGTTTAAATTTTATATACTTTATATTTTATTACTTCAAGGAACTAACTCGACTAACTATGTTTTTTGCAGCAAACTGGTGGGAGTCATTTGGCAGCCATTGTCCTCAATTGCAAAAGTTTGCAATTAGAGTGTTAAGTCAAACTTGCAGTGCTTCTGGGTGTGAGCGCAATTGGTCTGTCTTTGAGAGGATTCACACGAAGAAGAGAAACCGCTTAGAACATAAATGGTTAAATGATCTAGTCTTTGTGCAGTACAACCTCCGGCTCAGGCACAACCAATTGTTGAACAAAAGACCCGATACAATGGATGCAGATCCACTATTAGGGCCTCGCGCTCTGATTCCAGTGTCAGACATGGTAGGCCCTAGTGGAACTGCAGGCAGTCGTAGTCGTTGTCGTATACCTCGTGTGCCTCGTCGCGGTCGTACTACTATAGCTAGTGCAACTTTAGAGTGTGTAGTCACAAATGTCCCTGATGGTGATGAATCTGAGGCCGAGTCCAAGTCCGAGTCAAATGATGATGTCGAGGGCGAGGATGCCCATGCCATTTCTACTTCTAGCAGTAGTGATGATTGATCGTTGATCATGTTGATCAATGAGATAGTGACTTGTAGTTTTGACTCTTGCTAGTATGTGTTTTGTTGTTGTGGTCTATAGAGGATCGAGGCCATTTTGACTCTAGAGCCTCCTTGATTATGTATTTATGTTCCAATCTCTAGATATGTATTGCACTTGGTGCCATTTTGATATATTCATGAGCATACTTTGGATATTTTGTCTCTAATTGTCTCTAATGCTTTGGAAACATGATTTAAAATCTTTTCGATCTCTAGATATGTATTGTACTTGGTGCCATTTTGATATATTCATGAGCATACTTTGGATATTTTGTTTTTAATTGTCTCTAATGCTTTGGAAACATGATTTAAAATCTTAAAAATATATTTTTTCGTTAAAATTTAAATATTTTATGTATTTTTAAAAAAAACTGGTTCGATCGGTTTATTACCGGCTCTGGTTCCGGTTCAAGTTGGACCCTCGACCGGTTCCGGTTTTTAAAACATTGGGCCCGAGTCATATTTAATCACACCTCTCAACACGACTAATAGTTGTTTCTAAAGAGAATAATCTGATGGAACTAATCCAAGCACTAATTTATATGTATAAAGCCATGCTATAAAGCATGATTATTTTTGAGGTTATGAAATTCATGTTGATGATGGGGAGAATCAGATCGCACCATACCCACACATAAAGTGATTGCTCCTTATGTCCAATGGCCCAATTAATTCTTTAGATCCAGTTAGACATGACGAATTACAAGCTTATTAATGTCCCATTCATTTCTTCTTAAAACCACTTTAAAAAAAACCATAATCAAAGCAAGCAATATGGTTGAAGTCACATTGCAACCATCCCTTAATAAAGCAAGAACTAAGTTGCTTTGCAACCGTCACTTGTTCATCTATAAGTGAATGAATTATGTATCATACTACTTACATGTTATACAAGTTTATAACCATAGTTCCCATATAGAATAAAATATATTGTTAGTGTACCTTGTTTCCTTGAGCATGTTCTCTCCTTGAGCATGTTCTCATTTTACTGGTAAAGAACCTAACCTTTGGTAGAAAAAGGGTGCACTTGTGGAAGAGTTTTTCATGTAGGAAAATTGTTTCTATAGTCCTCCTCATCTTGTTTTTATTAGGGTGCTTTTAACTAGGCATGTAAGGCACACTCATTTTAGGAGTTCCACTCTTGCAAGTGGCATACTATTTTGGATGAGGATTCCCTCATGCATTTTGCACAATTACTTTAGGAGTTTAGCTCCATGAATGTAGTAGTTATTCTAGAAATTACAGTTCTTGCATGGGAAAGATTCCTTTGCATGCATGAGCATGTGAGGTGCACCACCATTGAGGTTTTTGCTAGTATGATTGTAACCTCTTCTTCTTTTGTTATATAAATGAGTGGAGAGAAAATTAGTTAGATATGTTAGTGTGTGAAGCTTTTGTTGTGAGAGCTTGTGTGTGGGTAGCTTTTGGTTTATACAAGTTGTTGTAATTTCTTCTTTTAGACTTAATAGAAAGCAATGTGATTACTGCTACAAGATTTAATACGTCGTGACTCCTAAATTTCTAGATTTTATATTTCTTAGATCTATTATCTGTTTAGTGCTAGATTTCTTTAATATCATGATATGCAGTGATTGTACTTTTGAGTTAAATAATCCTATGTTTCCAAAGTTGCAGAGTTGATGTTTTAATAGGGTTTTTTGAATGTTTTAGTTTTAGTTTTAGTTGTAGGATTGATTCATTGAATTGCGTATATGTTTATCACGTGTTGAAAGTTTAACATGGTATAATAGTTATACATATACAATATTCTATCCAATGCATGGAGGACTTTGTTTCTTATGAGAGTGAGTCTCTAGAGATTGTAGTGCTTTGTACTTAAGATATGCACAAGGACTTGTGAGGGGTCTATGGTGAGATGCCCAAGAAGCTCTAGTGATTGAAGTGTTGGTTTATGCCTATGAGGGGCAATTTGAACTTGTGAGAGTTTGTTTATTTGTTTTATGGTTGATCTGTATGTTTAAAGGGGTTGCGAGAGTGGCTAATTTCAAGATGTCTAGTCTCAGAGAGTGTGACCTACTAAAAGGAGTTTCCAACTTCACTTGCTAGAAGCGCATACTTTAAATGCTAATGGAGGAGGTTAATTTGTGGATTATTGTCGAAGGGAAGGCTAAGGTGAAGAGAGTTATTTTTGGATTCCATGAAGTGTCATTTAATCTCTCGTATCGTAGGTAAATTGGATAAAGAATGTATGAAGCATGAATTATTTTGTATTAGAGTGTCAACATTTCTTGCAATATTCTCTTGAAGAACGAGCTCATAAACACATGCATGAGTAACATTGGCATAATGGCAAGCTACTTAATGAAGATCACTAGGCTTAGAGACCAACTATTTACAATTGGGAAGTTCGAAGATGAAGAGTTGTTTCCCATTGCTTTAAATGGGTTCATTGTGACCTAGGAAGCCTCTGTGTAGGGTTACTATGCTTGTGATAAGTTTCCTACCTTTGAAGTGCTTTGGGATGATTTCATCCAAGTAGAAACAAGGCAAGAGGCAATTGAAACTAGAGTGGAGGATGTCCAAAACCTTTCCCTCACTAGGAAGGTGAGGAAACATCATGTCAAGAGAGGAAGACTCTAGAGGGGTCAAAAGGCCAAGAAGGAATAGTCATGTTGTTCGAAGAATGGGAAGAAAGATTTGAGTCATGTGGAAAGCTTTGAGTGTCATGAGATGGGACACTATGCTAGTTAATGTCTTGAGAAGAAGAAAGAAAAGTGAAATAACAACATAGGTAATTTGCAAGGAGTACAAAAGCTTCTGTCAAAGTGGACAAGTTAGTGTTGAAGCTTGAAATTACTTTCTCCATGGTTTCATGCCTTTCCATTCACACCATTGTTGGTGTAGGGTGGCATGCGCACAGTGGAGCTTCTAGACATATGACTTTCAATGAGAAGACCTTCTGCAAATTTCAAGAACGAGATTTTGGCATACAAGTGGTTTTGGGGGACGAAACCACATATACAGTGACTAGAATGGTTTCCTTCTCTTTTTGGTGTTTTAGGTGATGTTTTTGAGTTATATGATGTTTTATATGTTGTTGTTTTGACCAATAACCTTCTTTATATTTCAACGAAGACAAATTTGAAGTATGTGGTTGTATTTGAGAATCAACATATTATTACAAGGTTGCAACCAATAACATGGTCAAGTTTTTGGCCAAAGGGGTACAAAAAGGAGGCCTTTGTAGGTTGCTTGTTGATCTGATGAAGCATGGTACTTTAGTGCATCATAAAAGAAAAGATGTATGAGATTAGGCCCAAGTTCTTTGGTCGCCTTCACTATGGAGCACTTCAACTCTTGAAGGATACGATGTAGGGATTTCCAGCCTTCAAGATCGAGAAGTCTAGAGTGTGCAAGGGTTGTGCACTTGGAAAGAATGCAAAGACACCTTTCCCAAGAAGTGAATGGGGATCAAGAGAGACTCTTGATTCAATACATTTTGACGTTTGTGCATTGATGTCTTCCTCTTCACTAACAAATAGTATGTATTATGTTTTCTTCATAGATGATTAATCATGCAATACTTGGATTTACTTTCTGAAGACTAAAGATGAAGTTTTCAACAAGTTCACGGAGTTTAAATCCTTTGTGACGAATCAGACATGTAGAAAGATAAATGCTTTGGTTTGGCGATGGAGGAGAGTACACATCCAAAGACTTTGATTCCTTTTGCAAGGATGTAGCGATCAAGAGGGAGCTAACAATGCCATACAACCCTCAGTAGAATGAGGTTGCAAAGAGGAAGAGTTTGATCCATCATTGAGATAACCAAGGCCATGATCCATGACATGGATTTTCCCATGTATCTTTGGGTAGAGGCATGTAAGGCAATTGTCTACATTATGAATCGATGTCCTTAGAGGATATTGGAGGACAAGACACCAAAGAAGACTTCACTAGTGAGAATCCTTAGTTGTCACATTTCTATGTTTTCATTGTTGTGTTTGCGTTCATGTTCTAAACGAGGAGGACCAAACTTGAGCCCTTAAGAATCAAGGGTATTTTTCTTTGTTAACGAGACTTCCGAGGCTTACCAGATCTACATTCTTGTGCAAAGGAAAACAATGGTGAGTAGAGATGTAAAGTTTAATGAGTATGCATGGTCCTCAAAGTCTTTAGAGCCTTCATTGAAAATTGAGGAAGGTTAAAAGCTTGTTGTAACAAAAGCTAATCCAAAAGAGGAGGAAAAATCATATTCATATCAACATAGGCTCTAGTGAAGGAACATAGGCCTCATTACTATCTCATTTAGTTAGGAAGTTGAGATGGTTTACCCAGACCTTACAAGAAGCACAAAAGCAAGTGGGAACACCAAAAATACTTTTCAAGTGAGTCATCCACCTAAATAGTTTCCCATTTATGTTGCACTGATGACTTCTATCATTGATATAGAGCTTTCCATCTTTCAAGAGGTAACAACTAAGAAAGTGTGGTGGGATGCCACGATTGAGTAGAGCTCTATTCTAAAGTATGATGTATATAAGATTGTTCCAAGAGTGATTGGAAAATTTGTGATAGATCCTAGTTGGTTATTCAACATTAAGCATGTTGTTGATGGGATCATTGAGAAGTACAAGGCCAAATTTGTAGCTAGAGGATTCTCGCAAAAAGAGGGAGATTGCTATAATCAGACTTTTTCTCTTATTGCAAGGTATACTTCTATCAGAACCATGTTGTCTATTACATCATGTCTTGGTTGGCCTTTATACCAAATGGACGTGGACATTGCTTTTCTAAATGGTGCGATTGAAGAGGAAGTGTGCATAAATTAGTCGAGAGGCTTTGAGGTGCATGGGCATGAGACTCATGTTTGTAGGTTGAAGAAGGCCCTATATGAGTTGAAGCAAGCACCATGTGCATGGTAATCAAGCATTCATGAGTATTGGTTGAGTTTGGGATTCTTCAAGACTTTTACAGATTCTAATATTTATTATTTTTATGATAAATCTGATCTACTAGTCTTGGTAATGTACATAGATGATATGATTCTTGTAGGGAGTTCTAAAATGAATATTGTGTGGTGCAAGGTGAAGTTGGCCAATGAATTTGACATGAATGACATTAGTCCACTACATTACTTTATGGGTGTGGGTGTTTGAGTGAAGTCTTCCTTGGGAAAGGGAAGTACTCTGTCAAGATTTTGAAGAGATTTCATTTGCTTGATTTCCAACCCTTGGCCACACCTATGCTTCCAAATTTGAAATTATATTGTAATTTTTATTTTGTTATGGTCAAGCATTTTTTATATAGGTAGTTGATTGGTTCCCCAATGTATCTTGTGAATATTGAGATTGATATATGTTTTATACAAGTGCTTTCCTAACATTTTAGTTTCACTTGTAGGATTAATTCATTGAAGTGCAAATTTGTTTATCATGAGATAAAAAATTAAAATATATGCCAAAATAAAAGTGTAGACTTGTTTGTCCCTATTCTATGAGATCTTCCAAGGAGTTCCACCTAACCTTGTTCATTGAGATAGGTTGCATCCATGGGTTTTCATAGTTGTTGGGGCTTCGATTTGGTCTCATAGTCACAATAGGTTAGGATGATTTCGATAGTCACAATAACACAAAAATGTCCTTGGAGGATTTTGAACACCAATCTCAACATCAAAAGTGATCGATTTACTTAGTTAGCCACAACTCACTTAATGACTATATACAATCATTTGAGAACTTGTTCATTACCCATTTTAAAGTCTAACCGAGCTTGACTAAATCACTCCTCATAAATTTCAATGAGATATAAATTATGAATTGATATCTAAAACTAGCATATGCATATTTTACTCTCAAACATGCTAATAATAAGTGTCCTCTAATGTAACATGGAAATTCAAATCCCCATAAAGAAGTAAACATGATTTCTATTTACATTCCATTTATAGAATATAACTCTTTTAATAGAATCATTTAATGCATAAAGGCTAGCCAACCTACAAGCATAATCCGTTACATGGGCATTGACTCCTACTTCGACATGTAGATAACTAAGCCTTCTAAATTGATAGAAAAGAAATATAATTATTGATTCAAGGAATTCTCAAGGTGAATTCAAACACATTAACTTATATTAAAAGAAACATGTATCTTCGAAAATGAGTTTCATATTCTTTTTGACACAAACATCCATAGGGTTGCATAATCCTTTTTTTTTTTTCAAGTAAGAAGTATTATATATTAAAAGCCTTCTAGAACCAAAGTAGAGTTTCAAAATACAGGAATAACCATACTGTAATTACTGGACTGCCCCAATAGAGGGGAAATCAGTCCAGCCATCAGAGGAGTTAAGCATAAGTAGTGTAATAAACTAAGAAAAATAGTCTCAGACAAACTGGTCACCAGTTAAAACTAAAAGAAGCTAACAAGATCACAAATACCACTATAGGCTTAGACATTTGGCGAATAACCTGGCCAGGTGGCGTGGAAGTCCTCGGTCCAAGGTTCCTCCTCGACATATGTCACTTGATCCGCCCATTGCACTTCGACTTCCACATTGCTCGCGGTTCTATCAGCACCTGTCGTAGTATCCTGCAGCGGTCGCCTTGTCGAGTCCACCTCCACGGCCATGGTCTCGTGCCCAGCCTGCTCCAGCCCATTCTCTGTTGAGCGTTGCACCTTGATGTCTCCTCCACTGGTAGCTGCACAGGGTTCCTCCACTGAAGTTGCTCTTGCCGGGTCCGAGGGGAAAGCCTTGTGAAGGGAGGAAAGACGCTGAAGAAGGACCGCTACCTTTTCGTCCGTGGCTTGCAGGCGAAATTGAAGGTCCTCCACCCCCTGTCGGAGTTCAAAGACCAAACCGTAAAGGATGACCAGGCTTTCTCTGAGCTGCGCGCCGTAGAAGGAGTCAGAGGACTGGTTCTCAGAGTTCCAAGGCTTACGAGGAGGAGGAGGCTCGCCTCCTGTTTTCCTTAAAGAATCAAAGACTGGTATAGGGGTCGGTTCAACCAAAGGAGGGGCGAGAAGGGGACGCGAGGAGGAGCTCGGCATCCGGGGGATGATTGCTAGACAATTAAACTGCGAAACAGGCGGAGCGGGAGAGGGAGAAATGATAGGCTCGGGTTGGAGGGGAGGGGAGGAGCAGATGGAGGGTGAGTCGGGAGGCGAGACAGAAGGCCGACGAGGTTTCCATGGAGAGCCCCTCTGTGGCCTCCCCCTTGGGTGCGACATAAGGTGCTTCTTGTAACTGTCCAAAGGAACTAGGTGCACCAGGCAGAGATAAAATGCCTGGAGGCGAGTAGGGGCTGCAGAGAGCATGAAAATTCGAACAGGATCAGGCCATGGCAGCGAAGGGAGGAGCCCTTCGGAACGCGAGCAGAGACGAGGGACACACACCAGTACCAAGCCATGAGATGACGCGCATAAGGAGAGGGAAGTTGCATAAATGAGCTTTCACGTCGTAGTGAGAACAATTTAATGCAGGAGTAGGGTGGCGGGCGGTGGCACGAGCCTGTCACATGGCTCCATGCCCCGGTGGTCGGTGCCTGCCTCCGTTGTACGCCAAGTGTGCCGCACTAGCACCCCATCCGGGGTAGGGTTGCATAATCCTTAGAGACGAGTTTGACATGCATTTCCAATATGCTTTTTTCCTAGTCAAGGACTCTATAGAACATGGGTAAAATAATCATCCAAAAATCTCAAAATAAGGAATTCTTGGTATTAACGTGGAGGAGAGTAGTGTGTATTAAAGTGGAGGAGGAGAGTAGGTATCTTGTTTGTAATGTTATTGGTAGTGTCTCATTAAGAGGTGTGAATATGATCTCTAGGTGTGTGAGCCATAATTAGGAGGTTATATGATCATAACATAGGGTTGAGTAATCAACACCAAGTAAATGTAGTTTTTTGGATCTCTTTTCAAAAAGATAGAAATGAGTAGAGGTTGCTTTCATTGTGGCTAGGGTTTTAATCCCATGTTCCAAGATTTTATGTGCATAGAGGTCTTCATTATGATTCATTTAAATTGGGATTCAATATTTCCAAGAGAGGTCGCAACATTTCATTCCCTTGTTATCGAGGCTTCTAAGCAAGGTGTCCATCACCTAAAGTTCGCGATTCATGAAGAACCTATAATAAATCCTAGAAAAAAAGTCACTACTCCTCTCAAGAGTGAGGCCCCTTCTTTGAAGATTTTTCGATTGACAAGTTTATGGGGTAGTTATTGAATCACAAAGTTTTAGAGCAATGGATGGAAGAATATTGACTCCTGCTAATGAAAGGATCATTAAGTTTATTCATCTATGGATGGGACTTCATTGCCCTTTTGTTTCCACTAAAGGAGGTTAGAAATTTGATATCTCTCAACAACCCTTATTTTTATGGGATCTCGAAGGCCTTATCCAAATTAATGGGAAATGGAGGAGGGCACTCCCAAGTTAGTGCCAATGTGGGTTCACCTCTCTCTAATGTCAATAATCTTTTTGGATGATTTGACCTTCAAGGTTATTAGAAGATTTTTTAGTAGACTTGTCCCAAAGGCATGTTGATATTTTTGTGTGTAGATTTGTGCCAAAGTAAATCTTGAAAAGAGACTTCCAAAAGGCATTCAAGATGGATGGTGCCATATTTAGATACTAAACTATAACCAACTTCCATTCAAGTGCAACATCACTCATAAGTATGACCACTTTTGGCGAGATTGTAAGAAAGGATTAACACCCTTGATCCCCCCCTTGAACAACTAATGAAAACAATCAACCAAATGAAACAAAGGAAAACATCAAAGTCATCCACCAAATCCACAACTCCCTCCTCACCCCCATCTCAAATCCTAACAAATTGATTTGAGGTATTGAAGGATCCTAGTGTGAATGCAAATCCTCAAGGTGTTTGTAATGAGGAAGATGGGTGTAAGGAAGAAGAGAACCATAAAAGGACAAAAGCTAGCTGATGATCAACGCAGAAACAAAACAAGCAAGGGAGGAAACACTTCCCATTTGAGAGGTGCTAAAGACAGACCCTTGATCCCCCTCACATGTTGAGGTTGTTAAATAAATGCTCAAATCTCCACTAGTAATAAGAGACATAACATCAAATTCATCCACCATATCCACAACTCCCTCCTCACCCCCATATCAAACCCTAACAAATTGATTTGAGGTATTGAAGGATCATAGAGTAAATGCAAATCCTCAAGGTGTTTGTAATGAGGAAGATGGGCCTAAGGAAGAAGAGAACCAAAAAGGACAAAAGCTAGATGATGATCAATGCAAAAACAAAGCAAGGGAGGGAGGAAACACTTCCCATGTGAGAGGTGCTAAAGACAAACCCCCATTCCCCCTCACATATTGAGGTTGTTAAACAGATGCTCAAATCTCCACTAATAACAAGAGGCATAAAAAACTCGGGAAGGAGAGGCTAAACGAAATATAGCATTGGGCTCACATGCTTCCCCAACCAAATTCGTCTACTCTCTGCAAAGTTCATCTAAAAATCAAGTATGTTTTTTCCTATGTGTCTTTTTAGGTAGTCATTTTGAAGCAGTATCCAAGTCACTATGTTAATTAGAAAAAAAATTTGGACACAAAAGTGTTCACCTTCCACCTAATTTGTTTTGAGGTTGGAAGGCTTAGAGGCTAAGAGATTTCTTCTCCCACTCATGATTTATCAAGATGTACATGTATGGCCACAACTCCTAATTTTTCTTAATTCAAGCATAGCCATTATTATCATAATGAGGTGAGTCATGATTGTGATCCCTAGTTTTGTGTCCAATGATTTGAGATCTAAAACAAGTATTTTAGAAGTCATAATACATTAGCTCATGAATTTTTAATACCAACTCATGAAAATAAAATATGTTTTATGGTCTTTAGATTTACTTTAATACATGTCCTTTTTATGATGGGGGATTACAAGAATTTAATAATTTGTGGAGAATGAAAGTATGCAAGGTTTAGAGGTTTGTCACATGATTACTATTAATATGGGAAGTTATATTACATTATTGCATGGGAAGGCATATGATTTCCACTTAGATAAGAGAATTAAGTTTTGCTTTTTCTTCTACCTATAAGTATTTAGATTATTAGGAAAACAAAATAGAGGCATTTTTGCAAACTCAGTGTCTATTAGGAAAACAAAATAGAGGCATTTTTGCAAACTCAGTGTCTAGTATAACTTCATAAATATTTTGTTCCAAAAAAATGAAATTTAATTTTTTTTAGCTAAGCTATAAGTGTTTTAGCATCAACAACTAATTAAGTTGCAATATTCTTTCGTCTACTCCTTACTCATGGATTTTAGAGGCATGTGACCTATAAATTAAGTCGCAATTATTTGTCTTGTCTATACTAAATGTAGATATATTCGCACACAAACATAAAAATCTCAATGTATATTTTTTCAATTTTAAGAGTGTTAGAAACTACCTCATGATACACCTTTGGTACAAATATTTGATGGTGAAACTTACCTAAAAAATAATAAAAGGATCAACTTTATATTGAACCATTATGATTTTAAGAGAACCTTGTGAAAAGGAAAGTGCAACCAACTAGAGAACATGGGCCAATAAATCAAAAGGTTTATCACTAAGGGAAAACATAGGATCGAAAAAACTAAGGCCCTCATCCCCAATGGATATTCCCCTTCCATTGTTGTACATAATAATCATTTGAGTTTGTGTAGTGAAAGTCATGGAATGATCCATGCATCTTTTTATAATATTATTAGAATATCTTATAAACTTTAATGTTCAAATTAGAGTAGAACATGAATAGGTTCAAATAAGAAAATGGATATCATCCTTAAATGCATATAGTAGATTGTTATAGGTCAAAGTAAAAGAAATAAAATAGATCAAATGCATATAGTAGATTGTTATAGGTCAAAGTAAAAGAAATAAAATAGATCAAGAGATTTTTTCCATACTTTTTATTTAAAGTAGAATATTATATCTTGAAATTTTTGTAATTGAAAAATTTTCTTATATTCTATAAAATAAAAATTAACACAAAAAATAATGTAATAAAGGAGTGTTCAATTTTTAATTATAATTGTAATTTACTATAAATATATACATAATTATTTTTATGTAAGATTAAGAAAAACATATATTTAAAATAGAATATTATATCTTAAAATTTTTTAAGGAAATTTTTTTATATTCTATAAAATAAAAATTAACACAAAAAACAAAAAATAATGTAATAAAAAAGTTTTCAATTTTTAATTATAATTGTAATTTACTATAAATGTATACATAATTATAACTATTTTTATGTAAGGTTAAGAAATCATATAATACCTACACAAATTTAAAAATCGATGTAGTATCATATTCACTTTCAATTTTCACCATGTCTACTTTTAATTTACTCATAAAAAATTAAGTTGAAGATTACTTGTAATTCACTCAAATAAATATTTACACATGTACCTTCACTTTAATAGTCACATTAATTATCACACCAATGGTCACATTAATTAATGGTCAAATTTTTTCCATCCTAGAGGTTTAGTGAAGGTGTATTCTATTTGATCATATGATTATTTACATAATAGTCATTTGATTATGTTGCATTTGAGTATGTTGCATTTGACGAGGTAGATTTGATGCTTGTTATTAAATAGTTTTGTTAAAAAGAAATGCAATTTTTCTATCCTTGATTACATAACCTCACATTTCATCACTATTGTTATTGTCCTTCTATTAATGGAAATCGTTTTTTGGTTTTCATGATTGTTCACATTTCTTCATTATGGTTATTGTACTTTTATTAATGGAAACCATATACATTTAGAAATCATTTCTAATTTATTGTTTTTTTTTTTTTAAGTAAAAGGCAAAACCTATTATATTATAACTTCAGAAAAAGAGTACACATGACACGCAGGTGCCAGCTGTCCTGCCTATGTAGGAAACCAAGACAGCTGGCCTGCCCACAATAGCATGCAAAATCAAAGGGTTCATTGCGCCACCCTGCCCGAAGGAAACCGGGGTATACATCCATAATTAACAGCAGTCCAGTGAGGTCTGTTCTAATGCTAACCATGCTAACAACTAAAGAGCTACAACTCTGCTAAACTACTACAGAAAAAGATTTGGAAATCATGCAAGACAGAAGAACCTATTCCCCGAAGTCCTCGTGAGCGTCCGTCGCTTTTCCACCACTGGCTGGGATGACATAAGGCTGAGCACAGGTTGGGCATTGTCGCCGAGGAGTGGCACTGGAATAAGCCGCATAGAGCATGTCCAAGCGTTGGTTAACGCAGACTGCTCTGTAAATTCGATCCTCCACTAGGCTTTGAACTTCAAAAATCAGCTGCAGATGCTCTGGGTGCAGGAGTGGTGGCAAGGGTGGCGTCTTCAACTTGTCGTCCATTTCCCGACGTCCCGACGGCTCCCCGTTTGGCTGCAGTTCTGTGGTATCTTCCGGTGGCTCCTCCTCGGCCAAACAAGTGGTGGGCTCTTCGTTAGGTGCTTTGTAGAGACCTGAAGTGTCTCTTGAGCGGGGCGGTGCCTCTACTTCTGCAATACATGTCGAGGGGTTCCAATTATCTGGAACAATGAACATCCTGCTCTCTGAAAAGTCCGGTGGGAGCTCCATGTTCGGGACTTCTTCTACAAAGGTTCTAAGTGGTGAGCTCGCAACCGTGTTCACCCGATGTCGCCTTTGCTTGGCCATAATCACAACCCGCTCAAATTTCTTGTGTCTCTTCCTCATGGAGTCAGCCGCATACTAGCCGGCTCCCCTGCAGGGCTTCCCTCTCACCCTCGGCATGGCAAGATCAAGGATCAATGCCAGAGCACCGAGAACATTGATGCTACCCCTCTGCTCGGCAAGCTTCAAACGCCCACTAAGATTTCCGGTAAGGCGGGCGAAGGCATAAATTATGGTTGCTGCCATTATAGCCGAGAGCTTAATGCTCTGGCTGATCGGCTTGTAATCACTCGTGAGAGGCCCCATCGAAGAACGAAGGCCGACGGAGGTAGTGACCTTCATAAATGGCTGAGTGTGTGGTGAGAGCCATTATAAATGGCCTCTCCCATCTCGCCTCCACGTGCCTCACCTTTGCTGCGTGTCACCCCATCCGGGGATCTCTAATTTATTGTTAATAATGTAGATAAATCATAATCAACCATAACATATTAGGTTCAATTTCATCTTTTGTATATAATTTTAGACTTGTTTATAAAGGAGTTATGAAAATTTACATAGATTTGGATTTGTTTTTAGAGTAGTAATCTAAGATTGTAAAAACAATTTGAAAGTTTGAAAAATTGATGAAGTGAAATAACTTTTTGTGTTTACTCAACAAATATAGCAATGAAATTCACTTTTTATTTTAAGTTTTTAAATATTTTTTGTTATTTAAGTTAAATAAAATTTGTATTTGTAATAATCAATCAAGTTTAGTTAGTGTGGTTATGGATGGAGTGTTATCCTCTCCATCCAAGTTTTATTTTCATTAATTACATGTTGATATTATTATGAGTAAATTGTTAGAACAACTTCAAACCTCGTTGTTACTGATCTGACATTCCTTCTTCTAGATATTATCATTGAGTATGCAATGTTTCCACTTTAATTTTTATGATTTCTTATCTCTACAACATCACTTAGTTTAGGATTTAAAAAGGCTATATTTGTTTTTATTGATTTAATTTGATCTAAATAATGGTATTCCAATTAAAAATTTAATTATTTCAAATAAAAAAAATTAAAATATATTAATTTTGAAAATTTAATTATTTCAAAGAAAATATTGAAATGTATTATTTTAGATAAAATGTTGTATCCATAGTAAAACTCAATACTAATCATATATGAGATTTTAAAAAGATGTATAACTTCAAGATTGAAAGGTAAACACTTTTCCATCTTATAACTCTAACCTTATGAAACATATGATTCTTAATCTTTAAAATCTTTCTCAATTTATCATGTGTTGACATAACTCTATTACTGATATCACATTTCCTTCGATTTGTACATATGCTAGTGTAACATTTTTAACCCCATTGAAATATTCTTCCAATTAAATCAAATGTTATACATTTTCCTATATAATTATATAAATATGTCTATATTAATGGATGTTTAATAATGAATATTTAAATCTAATTTAATCAAATGTTAATATCTTCAAATTTTGATATTATTAGTGTAATATATACATGTATTTGACATTATTGATGTAATATATACATGTAATGTAATGAGAGTCCATTTATATGTATTATTATGTACTTTAGTTATTGATAAGGACATATTTCATTTTTTTTATTGTATTAATAGGTATGGTTAAAGCTAACATAGTCAAACTTGATATGTAGGCCCAGTAATCCTCTTGGTGTGTATACCTTATTTTGTGGGCCATAACCCCTCATGAAGGGATGCCTCACTTAAGTTGTGTTTAAATACAAAACTTAAGCCCTCATTTGTACTATCGCATCTTGTGATCTTCTCGATCTAAAATACAAAGTGTATAAGCTTACATGCATTTATTTATGCCATTCTCTCTTGTGGTCGACACCTTTCTATATGTGCACTTGTATATTTATGTTTCAACACTTGTGCTTCGCTTTTGCACTCTCTCTCAAGTGCACTAGACCTATCTCTCTCTAGCACGCTTGTGAGAAGGCTATTTCCGAATTTGGGTGAGATTTTGTTCCATTTGTTTACCCTTATAATTCTCAACATGGTTTCAAAGCAGGTGTGAACCTCACTCTTCAATTAATTTGGTTGCTCTGAAAATTGACTAAGGGCATCTTTGTTACAATGAAAAACTCGGGTTTTCTTGGATCATCTCTTCTAGTATTTCTCTAGGGGTTCTAGAGATATAAACCCTAAGCTAGAGCTACACCTTCCCTATGTTCTTTGGTTTTTTTCACCCTTTTTAAGGCCAAAACTTTCGTTCCTAGGGTTACTTGGGGTTTTGTACCATTTGGATCTAACTTTTTGAAGTCTTCATTCCATGAGGAGCCATCATCTTGTTGTTGTTGACCCTATGCATTCAAAGTGGTTATTCCCCATCTCAATGGGACCCAACTATCATCCTTAGGTGGATCAAATCAATATCTTACTTGAAGTAAAGCTCTATGGATGTACTTGGTGAGGTCACTTATTGCTGAAGAAGATGACAATTATGACCTCACATGTTCGAAGTAGATTGAATCTCTTGGGTTGATCACTCTTTATGTTGAGCTTGATTTCATTCATTATACCAGGGATAACAAAGGAGCGAAGAAATCCGGTATACCTTGAAAACTCTCTTTTGGAACAACGAATACTAATCAAGTCAACTGACTTGAAATCAAATTCTCTATCCTCAAGATGGGTGACTTTGACATGGATGAGGAGTGTATTGCAAGGTTGAAAACCCAAAGGCTAACATTATTCAAGTTGGATGAGAAAACAAATTAGATGTGGAACTTGCAAGTATTGTTCTAAATAATCTCTGTCTAACATTAAAACCTTTTTCTCTTATATTCTACATTACTCTTTTATTTGTCAAGGGTCTTGTAACTCCTCTTGGGGAGGTTTTCTCTATTCTCGTTAGTATCAATTTGCTCTGAGAAATATGAGTGAGTTAACACCTCAAGAGCAAGTCCATTCAAAGGATGTCTCAACCCCTCTTAAATCTAAGCTCGACCAGGGTAAAGGGGTATACATCATTAAATCTAAGTATGAGATCCTTAGAAATTTCTAAGAATTCAAATCTCTTGTGGAAAATCAAAGCAATAAGAAGATCAATTGTCTAAGGATTGATGGTAGAGGTGAATATATTAGCAATGATTTCTAGTCATTTCTTGTATCTCAGGGCATCTCTTGGAAGAGAATCATTTCTTAGAGTCTGTGACAAAATGGAGTAGTAGAATGAAAGAATAGGGCTATCATTGAGATGGGTTATTGCATGCTTCACCACAAGAAATTAAGTTTGCATTGCAAGGAGAGATGGTTGTTTGTGCAACCCATATCATCACTAAAATACCTACTCATATTATCTTTGGTATGACTTATTATGAGAAATAGCACAACAACAAACCTTCTATTTCACATTTCAGAATTTTTAGATCTAGTGCATGGGCCCATACTCCTAATGAAAGGTAAAACACATTAGCATCTATAGAATCCTACTACACTCTGGTTGGCTACAACAAAACATTTTAGGGATACCACCTTTATGACCCCACCAGTCAGAGGATGGTTGAATATGGAGAGACTATTTTTTATGATCTTCTTGCTCATGGTCTTTAGGATCTTTCAACATTACTGTTTTTAAAGGATTCTTCAAATGGGTCTCATCATGCTTCCATGGATCATGTTGCTTCTCATCACCATTCAAGTCCTCTTCCAGATGAATCTTGTCATGTTTTAATGGGCCCTTCTACTTCAACGAGTACTCCCTCAAGTACTCCTTCTATTGTGATTGGGCAGACTCTTATGGTTGATGTGGAGCCTATTGATGACTCGTCCAATCTTCCTATTGTAGATGTTCTTCACTTTTTCAAGATACTCTTGTCAATGGGAGTCTAGTCCTCATGTTGCAGATGACTATGCTCTTGCTGGTCGCTCATCCAATCCCCATGTTACAAAAGCTCTTGACATTTCAATCATTCACTTGCACTAGTTACTCTTCCTTTAGATAGGCCAAGACCTATAACTATATGGGTTATTTTCACTATTGCTGATGCAATAAAGCTTTTTGTTTGTCAATCCACATGTTATTAAGATGAATCTCCTCCACCTCAAACCCCTCTTGCTCAAATTGTTGATTATTTTCAGGTAGACTTTGACAGGGTTGAGTTTCTTGTTGGCTCATTTGAGCATGGTCACAAGGAATCTTCTCAACCACATGTCATTACTTAGTTTTATGACGTCCTTGTTGACGATAGCATCTCCCATCTTTAGAGCTAAGTATTCCTAGTTGATGATCTTAATGGCTTTATGAAGGAGCAATGTGGAGATCAAGGGGGTGGTTTGGCCCTTTTCTTGGAATGACTTCTCTCTATGCCTGCTTGTTTAGCTCAAGGTGTGGTCTTGGAATTATTGGTGTAATCTATACATTTGGTTGTGACCCATTCATATGTATTGTTATGAACTTGTAATTATGGCTAAGGTCATATTTTACTTTTTTTATTATATTACTAGGTATGTAAAGGTTGAGCTAGTCAGCCTTGATATGTAGGCTTAATAACCCTATTAGGGCATATGCCCTTGTTTTGTGGCCCATAACCTCCCCTTGAAGGGACAACTCTTGTGATTTTCTTCATCTGAAATACAAGAACACTTAATATTAATGACACTCTCTTATAATTGGTATATCTCTTAAGTATGCTTCTTTATATATGTTTTCAACATTTGTGCTTGGCTTTTGCACTCTCTGTATTGCACTTGTGAGGAGGCTATTTCAAAATTTGGATAAGATTTAGTTCCATTAATTATAAGATATTATTTTACAATAATTAATTTGCTCATTTCATATTTTATATAATTAACCTAATGCCAATTTTTTAATTAAATTTTTGTATTCTTTTAAAATATTTTATTATTATTTATTTATATATTTTTTTAATTTCAAAGTTAAAATAAATGAACAATGTTATTAACATTTTATTTATTAATCTCACTTAATTTTTTTTAAAACAATAAATAAATGTATCGCATTATCTTTTATTTTAAAAATTTTGATGTTCGTTTCTATTTTTCTTAAAGTTGTTGAATCAAGTATACTTGTAGTGTCTTATAAAAGCAAACATGTTTAGAGTTTATTTATTTTAAAAATTTTGAAGTTTTATTTCTATTTTTCGTAAAGTTGGTGAATCAAGTATACTTGTAGTGTCTTTTAAAAGCAAACATGATTAGAGTTTATTTATTTTAAATTTCAGTTTATTTATTTTTTTAAATTGCAAGAATATACTTTTATGGTATATATTTGTATTGAAATAATTTATGTTTTCCAGGCTTGTGAAAGAAGAAGGTCCACCAAATAAGAAACAATTTGTTTACTCAGTGCGTGTTAATACAATAACTAATGGATGGACTCGATACTATAATGGTGATCCAATGCCACGTGTAAAAATGGCGAAGGGCTCTGCGGCGAAAGCAATACTTGAGTTTCTCCCCGAAATGAATTCCCCTTTTAGTTTCAATTCAAAAGAATTCCCTATTATAATATCTTAAAAAATTGGGATGTACTTTCTTTTATTGAAATGTAAAATGAAAGTATTATTGTAAAGAATGTATAGTATAATCCTATCTTACCTTTTTTTAGTATAATCGTATGATAGTATAACGGTAAAGAATGTATAGTTTTTTCATTATATTTTCAAATGGTGTAGTAAATTATATATGTTTTAAATATCTTTTATAAAAGTGGTTAGATTCATAGTAGAAAAGGAGTTGTAGTTTAATTATATACTTTTGTAATATAAAATTATAAAAATATTGGTTAGTAATATAAAATTAAAAAAATAATGGTTAAAAGAAAACTAAAGAGTGATTTTGAGAAGTGTGTTTCTTACAAACTAATGTAAAAGTAAAACAATAAAATAAACAGAATGTATAGTTTTTTCATTATATTTTCAAATGGTGTAGTAAATTTTATATGTTTTAAATATCTTTTATAAAAGTGGTTAGATTCATAGTAGAAAAGGAGTTGTAGTTTAATTATATATTTTTTAAATATAAAATTATAAAAATATTGGTTAGTAATATAAAATTAAAAAAATAATGGTTAAGATTGACCCAAAAGAAAACTAAAGACTGATTTTGAGAAGTGTGTTTCTTACAAATTAATGTAAAAGTAAAATAATAAAATAAACATAAATAGATTTGAATAGAGAAATTAAAAAAAAAAAAAAAATCTTTGAGATTATGTCTACCCATTTTGCAGGGTACTTTTTCATCTACTTTTATTTTCTCTATTATTCCCCCACTCTCATCTCATTCACTTCTATGCATGTGACCATGTCACCCATGATGTGATCTTTGTTCACAACCTCTTTTTTTACTCCACTAGGAATGGAGGAGGGGAATTAATTAGTTATGAAAGTTGGACGGGGAGGAGATGCATCACCATTTGGAGAAATGTCCAAATATTGCAACACTCTATAAACCCAGGAACCCATAGACCTCATAATTACTTCTAACTCAAACTAATTTTATTGTTGTGGATGCATAAATACCTTTATTGCCACCATGGTTATATCTTTCCCCTTGTGTTCTATTAGCCACCTCCCATACCGGTCTTCTTCCCATCTCTTTTGTTTGCAGAACATATCCTTATGAGCTTTAGACCTTTGCTAGCTCCCCTTTACATCTTTTTATTCCTCTTTTCATTAGTGCCAAGTCACAAAGTACACAACAATTATTAGCATAGTGACAATGAGTCATAATTTCCCCAAGCCCATAGTGAGCATAAACAAGTCTAATTGGGGAGTCAAGCAAGCATGCAACAACTATACCCTTTTCCCACCCATCGAGTCTACAAGTTTGCTCTTTCTGTGCATAACTATCACCAAATCCAACCCTAGAGTGAATGAGTAAGATCCATCTGAGAACAAGAACCCACACACAGGAAACAATATGTTAGGGACCTAACCTCCCTAACCCCTCACGTAGGTAGAATAATATATTTTCCATGTAATAAATGTCTAGTAATAAGAAAGAATAGGTCAAATGTAAGAAGACCTAATAGAAGCTTCCACTTATAGAAGATTTTCCTCTAGATTGTTCTTTTGATAGATAGATTTAGTATAAATAAGAGTCGAGGGCATGGGAAGTTTTTGTCTTGAGAATTATTGTAATAGAGTGCTTCTCTGTTGGAGGTTGCCCCCTCGAAGAGGCAAGTGAACATTGTTTCCTATCAATAAAGGTATTATCTGGTGTTATGGTTTCATCTATTGTGTTGTTTTGTTGTTATTCTCTGCAATTTTTTTGTTTTTTTGCTATTATAATAGATCTTGTACCTTACAAGTGGTATCAGAGCACTTTACTTGGGAGAAAATTGTGTTAATTTTTTTCAGGGTAGAGACATATTCCGACGTCTTAAAACAACGCATAAATCCGAGGTCGGGGAAGCATACACGTAGGAGCTACAAGTGGTACTTAAGCTCACATTGTTGGACACCCTTGTAACCCATGTTGGTACCACTTCAAGTGGTAGCACATCATACATCACCTGTATATGGATCGACCTAATCGATCGCGTGATTGATATAGTGCCACCACGAACAACACTCGGGAAGATACTCTCTAGTACCTGGGTAGTCGAGTAGTACGGCTAAGGGCATGGTCTAACCTCCTTAGTTGGTGCCCTGAAATATTGGGTCGAGTACTACTGTTGGACCCCTCACATATATCTGAGAGCTATAGCACATGGAAAACCCTTGTCTGTAGAAATCTTGAATACCTTAACCCTTGGGACGGAAATATAATTAGAGCAGACAAGATCTATTGTCGTGCAACTTTACCTCTTGCATTATGGTTGCGAAATTACTAGACATTTTTTTCCTATTAAGAATTTGGGGTTTTCAACACTGTAGTATTCTTCAGATAAGAGACCTATCCTTGGATTCCTCTCTTCACCCTGATCACAGTCATACCTGTCATTTTTCAACAATTTTTTTTTACGTGGACTCGACCCCTTTCTGACCCCCTTATTTGGGACTTACCCCATTGGATTCCCCTTGTCGCCTTGATCATCATGATAACCTTCACCCATAACCAATTTTCTGTGTGGTCCCACCTGCCCCTTTCCGGTTCCCCCCTTCATCATGGCCCAAACATGTAGCCAAGATCTTGAAGCTCTCCTCAATAACTTGTCCTCTGATTTCGCAGAGGCCCAGAAGGAAGTGCGGAAACTCAGTGCCAATATTACCACCATAAATAACAATATGCATTCCACCATAAACACAAAAATGGAAACCCTGAAACAAAACCTCTCTATCAAGCTTAAATCCTACGTTAGCCATATCTGCACCAAGTTGAATGTCATTGGAGACCTTACCTCCTTTGAACCGCCTTTGCACCGCGAAGGTGAAACTTCCTCCAATTCCCAAACTTTTCAACCTCATCACTTTTAGCGTGACTTATGCCTTTCGCGAGTGGATGTGAACAAATTTGATGGCTCAGATCCCATCGGCTGGGTAAATCAAATGGAACATTATTTCTCTTATTATGACATTACGGATGAGTTGGCCAAACTCTGTTATTGTGTTCTCCATCTAGATCAAGAACATTGGCAATGGTGGCAATGGAGAAAAATGCTTGCCAAGGGTATGTGGCTTGGACACAATTTGTTGTAGAGCTTTATGAACACTTTGACACTGACACCCACCATTCAGGTCGTTTGACAAAGTTAAAACAATCTGGCATAGTGGAAGACTTTATAGCTGCTTTTAAGCAATTGGATTTCCGCACAGAGGGCATGTCTGATGTTTTTTTCCGAGAATGCTTTATAAGTGGCCTCAAGGATGAGATATGTGCCCACGTCCTCATGGATCGCCCTCAGAGTTGGGTGGAAGCTACTAAAAGAGCTAAGGAAGCACAACAGGTTGTCTCTTCTTAAAACATAAAACCCTTTGTTCTTCGCCCTAAACCAGTCACTCCCACTCCTCCTTCCACTCCACTCAAGATCCAGAAATTGACTTGAGCAGAAATGGTTGAACGCCAACTCAAGGGCCTTTGTTATAATTGCGACGACAAATATTTTCTTGGGCATAAGTGTAAGGAACAAAATCATTTTATGGCCATCTCTGAGGATGTTTTTGAAGAAGAGGTCGAAGCTCCCCCTGTGGCCGTGTCACCTGAACCCACTGACCTAACTCCACCCGTAGACCCCCCATAAGTTGCACCGGTCATTTCCCTGAATGGTCTCACTAGCTTATCTGCTGCCCAAACCCTCAAGCTAATTGGTTACATTAAGCATCATAAGGTCATCATCCTCGTTGACAGTGGAAGCACCCATAATTTTATTCATCGCCGCATTTCCCAAGAAACTAATTGCTATATCTGAGCAGTAAACAACTTTCAAATCATCATTTCCAATGGCGTGTCCATGAAATGTGGGGGGCATTGTTAAAATGTGCATCTCCAAATTGGTCAGTACCACATGAAATCTCATATGTTTGCTATCGATATGGGTGGTTGTGACATTGTGTTAGGTGTCAAATGGCTAAGGAGTCTAGGCCCCATTCTCATGAATTTTAAGGAATTAACCATGCAATTCAACCAGGAGGGCCAACAGTATAAGTTCCAAGGAATCACAGTATATTCCCCTGAGATCATCAGTTCTCACCGCATGGAAAAGCTCCCTAAAAAGATCTTTCCAACATTATTTCACAACTCCATTCCATTCATGCCACTGACCTCCAATCCATCCTCTCCAAACATCAAGCCATTTTTCCACTCCCCAAGGACTTCCTCCTTTCGTGGTGTTCATGATCATTCCATTCCCTGACAACCTTCCTTCCAATGTTCGTCCCTATCGTCATCCCTTTTCCCAGAAAAATGAAATTGAAAAAATTATTTAAAAATTGCTCATCATAGGCGTTATCCGTCCTAGTACTAGCCCCTATTCTTCTCATGTGGTTATGGTACTTAAGAAAGAAGGCTCTTGGTGCATGTGTCTTGATTTTTGTGCCCTCAACAAAGTCACCATCAAAGACAAATTTCCCATTCCTTTCATTGATGATCTCTTGGATGAATTAAGTGGTGCCTAGTTCTTTACTAAACTTGATCTTCGTTCTGGCTACCACTAGATACTTATGAAAGAGGCAAACATTCCTAAGACTACAATTCTAACACATTAGGGCCACTATGAGTTCTTGGTCATGCCTTTTAGTTTGTGTCTTTCGTCCCTCCCCTCCACTTTCCAAAGCCTCATGAATCATGTCTTTCGTCATTTTCTCCGTCATTTTGTCTTAGTTTTCTTTGATGATATTCTCATCTATAGTAAAACCTAGACAACCCATCTTGCTCATGTGGATCGAGTTCTTCATCTACTCTTTCAGCACCAACTTCTCCTCAAACAATCTAAATGTGCTTTTGGAGCCTCGAAAGTCGAGTACTTGGGTCATATTGTTGGCAAGGCGGGTGTCAGGGTGGATCCTAAGAAGATTAGAGCTATGCAGGATTGACCTCGCCCCAAGACTCTCAAAAGCTTGGGTGGTTTTTTGGGTTTAACAAGCTATTATTGCAAGTTTGTTAAGAATTATGGAAAGATTGCGACGCCTCTCACTGCTCTCCTTAAAAATAATTCTTTCACTTGGACTCCAACAGATGATTATGCCTTTGAAGCCTTGAAGGCGACTATGTGCACCACTCCTGTCCTGGCCCTTCTTGACTTCACAAAGACCTTTGTTTTGGAATGTGATGCTTCTGGGAAAGGAATTGAATCAGTCCTTATGCAAGATGGTCGGCCTTTGGCCTTTACCAACAAACAATTGTCAGAACAACATTTGGGCCAATCAATCTATGAAAAGGAAATGTTGGTTATTCTGCATGTAGTGGATCTTTGGCGCCCTTATCTATTGGTGCAATGCTTCCGAATTAAGATAGATCATCAGAGCCTCAGGTATTTTCTAGAGCAACGTCCTTCATCCCCGAAGCAACAAAAATGGGTGACTAAGCTATTTGGATATGATTATGAGATTGTTTACAAGAAAGGCAAAGACAATGTGTTGATGCACTTTCAAGAAAATATGAAGATGAAGGGTCCCTTTTTTCCTCTCCTTCATTGTACCAGATTGGCTCTAAGTTGTTTGCCAGGAATGGCTGCAAGATCCCCAAATTTCACGTCTGATTCAACAATTGCAAGCCAATTCTCCAATTTCCCCAGAGTACTCTTGGCACAATGATGAGCTTCGTTACAAAGTCCTCTTGTATTTAAGTAAAGAATCAAAACTTAAATCCACGGTGCTTTTTGAGCTTCATGCTACACCCATAGCGGGGCACTCAAGGTTTACCAAAACCTATGACAGGGTCAAACGTTCTTTTTTCTAGGATGGGATGAAACGAGACGTTCACACTTTTGTGGCAGAAACAGTCAAAGCCTCTGACACACTACAACCGCTTCCGTTTCCACCCGCTATTTGGAGGGATATCTCTATGGATTTCATTGTTGGCTTACCTAAATCATGCAATAAGTCAATCATCATGGTGGTAGTTGATCGTCTTTCCAAGTATGCTCATTTTTTTGCTCTTCAACACCCATTTACCCTGAAAGAGAATTTGGTCATGGCTCAGAATTGCATAAAGAAACAAGCAGATCAAGATTGCTCAGAGCGTTAATTTGCTGAAGGGGACTATGTGTTTCTTCGACTGCAACCTTATAAGCAAACTTCACTCAAGGCCGACCATTGTCAGAAATTGACGCCCAAATTTTATGGTCCTTATACAGTTCTCAAGCACGTGGGATAGGTGGCCTATCAGTTAGATTTCCCCATTTATTCTAAGCTCCATCCCGTTTTTCATGTCTCATGCTTAAAGAAGGTGATTGGAACTAAGTGCCAAACTCAAACCAATCTTCTCGAGTTGGATGAAGAAGGCTCCATTTGGTTGCAACCACAAGCAATCTTGGACCAGCGTGAGCGTCATCTCCGTCAACGCACTATCAAGGAAGTGTTAGTACAATGGAAATATACAACTCCAACAGATGCCACCTGGGAGCCAGCTACGATTCTGTGGAAATTTCCTCATCTCACGCCTTGAGGACAACGTTGTTTTTAAGGGAGAGGGCATGTTAGGGGCCTAACCTCCCTAACCCCTCACGTAGGTAGAATAATATATTTCCATGTAATAAAGGACAATATTAATAAGACCTAGTAATAAGGAAGAATGATTCAAATGTAAGAAGACCTAATAGAAGCTAAAGTTTCTAGAAGATCTTCCTCTAGATTGTTCTTTTGGTAGATAGAATTAGTATAAATAAGAGTTGAGGGCATGCAAAGTTTTTGTCTTGAGAATTATTGTAATAGAGCGCTTCTCTGTTGGAGGTTGCCTCCTTGAAGAGACAAGTGAACATTGTTTCCTATCAATAAAGGTATTATTCTGGTGTTGTGGTTTCATCTATTGTGTTGTTCTGATGTTATTCTCTGTAATATTTTTGTTTTTATGTTATTATAATAGATTCGGTACCTTACACAATCCCATCCTTGTACTCCTTATCATTTCTTACATCGACGAGGAATTGACTATGGGGTGTGTGGGAGTTAATTCCTTTTCCCATCCAATGTGCACTTACACCTACTCAATAGGAAATGCCTCATGATGTGGATAATTATTTCACGGGATGGCTTTAAATAACATGACCCCTTCACCAATGTCTAATAATCCTTCCTCCATGTGAACACCTACCTTGGCTTGGTGACCTACATTTTTATTCGACGACCTTAACACCTAAAAGAACTAAGTCCAGGGTTGACGAAGTCTTTAGGTAACTCCAAAGATCTCCTTCGCTTTTTCTACCCCTAATTTTACATTAAATTTTATCTATTACAATATTAATATACTTTCCTTTAAAACTGTTTTTTAAACTATACTGTAATATGAAAAATATTATATAACCATACTCAAAAATTTTAAAATTTAATCATAACACTTAAAATAAAATAGGATAAAAATAAATATTAATATTTTATATTAAAAATAATGATATATATCACTATATAATAATTCTATTATATTTAAATAAAAATTAATTGAGTTTAGTTCGATTCGCTGAGAATCAAATTGTTCTCTTTTTCACCTATATTAAATCTAATTTGAAATATCTTAAACCAATTTTTTTAAATAAAAATTCTTTTAAATAAATCCCTTATAAAATCATCCTATCATATCATCACCAACCATACGAATAATAAAATATAATACCATTATATAACACTTCCTTTTTTAGCATATAAAATATTATTTACTTAATATAAAATATTATTTTAAAATTGATCAACCATACGAATGATAAAACATAATGCCATTATATAAAGCTTCTCCTTTTTCACATACATAATATTATTTACTTAATATAAAATTTTATTTTAAACTCGTGAATTTAGTCAATCCCATATGATGAGATATGTATACATATATGGTTTTATTTATTTAATTACAACCTTTCGTTATAACATTTCATTCCACAATCACAAATTAATTTAGTCATTTGATATCGTTGGAATGTGAACACCATTACATTTTTTTTTTCCTATATTTATATTTATGTGCATTTCAAAGCTAAAACAAATAAACAATGTTGTTATCATTTTGTTTTTTATTATTGATTTGGAGAGATTTTTTTAAAGATAGTAACAAGGATTTTTATCTAGTGTTTTAAGAATTTAGGGGCTCCGTTTTGGGTTTATAGTTTAAGTGGTTGGCTAACATGTTCACAAAGTGGACATGTTGCTCTATTGTGATAAGTCTATAAAGGTAGAGGCCTCCTAGGATAGAGGTTCTATCCTAGTGGGCTTTGGGACGTCTCAGCTACTAAGTCATAAGTTTCCTAACAGGTGTTGGCTTGTGGGTTGTTGACACTATCGTAGAGTTATAGTGGCAACCAATCAAATTTGAATCTAGGCATCATCTAGGCAATCTCAGTGAATTATCAATTCCTGCTTTTTTGAGTTTCTTATTAAAAAAATCTCATTATTTTTTAACTTATTTTTTAATTGAACAATAAAATGCAAATATTTTTGTAAATTATGTATAGCGAAGTACAAGATGATGACGATTCTCATTATCACAATTACGTTATTGTTATTAATGTAGAATATAAGTAAAATAAATGATCTTTTAGGACATTTAGACATTTAGGAATTAGCTAATTCTAATTTCATTTAACATATATTTATGTAAAGTGTGTGTTTTTAGTGCGCTTTTGTAATTATTTAATTTAACACACATGATTATGTTCTAGACATAAAGTGATATGATGGTTCATCTTCTCCTTGATACTAACAACGCTTGATCCATGGCTTAATTCCTGATGGGTCCATGATCTCTATTCAAAGAACATGGAGGGTCATTCATTGATGATCAATTGTGAGAGATTCTTATATAAATTATTTTCTTTTTTTGCATTAGTATTTACCTCAAGTGGTTCCATTAGGGTTGTGATTGTTCCCCTCTTTAAGGGTTTTAACCACGTATACAATGGTGTACTAATATTTGATTTGTTTGTGAAAGAAGTTGCCTTAAAGTGTTTGACTCGTGTGGATATACCTTATTTGTCAAATGCGAAACCTTGAGGGCAATGGTTAGGGTTTTACCCTAGACAATATCTTTCTCTTATGGACCGTTCATCCTCTTGTCAAAGCCTCTTTCCCTCCTCCCTATAGTAGCTAATGAAGTTCATCCCTCTGTCAACAAAGTCCTCCTCAATGTGAGTTGCTTCTTCAAGTAGTTGCCTCTTCAACTACTACATGTTTTCCTTCACCCCCTCCTGCATCCAAATTTGGTCTCTCCATCAGGGAAAGGACCTCTTCGTCCCCCCACACCTGTAGGAAAGCGAGATCCCTTTCAAAAGGAATATATGTTTCCCTCTTCAAGATCTAGTGCACATGCCTTAGTTGTGGCAGGGCCTTCCTTCAAGGACAAAATTCTACTAAGGAAACCAAGAGGGTCCTCTCCCTAGTACCTCAAAATTAGAATGGTTAACAAAGCCTTGACCCTAACCTAGTTGTTATAGAGATGCGACGAGACAACCTATGTTTTACAAAGACATTGGGTTAATCTGTTGATTCAATGGCCTCGGTCAAAGTTGGTAGACTTTCATCAATGGGTCTTCTACACTTGGAAACCTAGAAATAAAGAAAGAGGCTTTCATCTATTTGTGTGTCAAAGTCTTCTTCACAGTGGAATTTGATCTAGTAGAAGACAAAGATTGGATTCTCGTATTAGGACCATGGTTTTAAGTAAATTTGGACTCTGAATTAAGCCCTAGTCACCTACTTTGGACCAAGCATCAAAATCCTTATCCACTGCTCTAGTTTGGGTAGAATTACCTATCGTCTTGTTGCACTTCTAGGGATATGACTTGCTCAAGGATATAGGGATGCACCTAGCAAGTTCTACTTTAAGAGTGAGGAGACAGAGAGATGGTAGTATATGTGTAGATATGGACTTCAACAAAGGGTTCCCAATATAAATCAAGTTGATAGAAAAAGACTGCATTTGGGCTCAATTGTTGGATTATGAGTAGGTTGTCTTCAGATGTCAAGGCTATTTTGGAAAAGAGCATATAACAACCTATTGCACCAACAAAGCAAGGAAAACAAGAAAATTCCTAAGGAAATTGACTTAGTGGGAGGGGGCCACAAAGACTCACCACTTGATAAGCAAGAACCCCCTAGCAATCATCTAGGGAGTCCCACTCAACCCATTGAGCAGGCACTCCCATATCCACATGTGACACTTGACCAAATCGAAAGGAAAAGTAGCTTTCCCCCTTCTTCTCTAATCAAGAAATATCTATTGGTTCGAAATCCTAACTTAAAGGGAAGAAGCAAAGTCTACATTGATCACTCCCTAGACTTAGGTGAGTTGGGTAGATCAGGTGGAGGAAGTTGAAGTGAATATGGGGATCTACGAACTTCTCCAGTCCCTCCCAATGGAAAAAGAAAATAACGTAATCAAACAAGATGGAGGGGCACAACATGAACCTGTCACTCCACTACAAGCTCACCAAGAGTGGACAAAAGTTATCAACATGGGTTAGGTCTATTTGAATAAACGAATGGATGAGGAAAAATTTGATTTCTATTATGACCCTCTAGAAGGTTGTGCCATTTTCTACATAGGGTCATTTTGTGCTAAGGTTTTGGAGGAAGTTAATGTTATGGGACCCTGTGGGGGCTTGGGAGGGTCAAACAAAGACCTTACAATCTATTCAAAGGCACTGCAATATGGTTTCAAGGAGGTAAGGAAAATAACCAAGTATGGATTTGACATGACTGAAGACTTACATATATTTTTAATAAAGTCATTGTGAAGAGGATAATCTAACAAGGTTGTGACAAATTTAACGGTAATGTTGATTCAGGGGGACATTGATGGCCGCCCAAACTTCTGGGGTTGTTTTGAGACCCTAAATGGTGTTTTTTTTACTTGGAAGTGCTCACCAAATCTATGTTGGGTTGTTTGGAATATATACTCCTCGGCTAGACCTTTTCGACGTGGTACCGGCGCCCCAAACAAAGATCATATGAAAAAGTTGTGCCCTCGAGAAGTTGATGTATCAACTACCCCCATCGGGGCCCACAAACCTTTTGGCGTTTCATATTTTGGGGTTAGGGTTTTTGATGTTTAGGGACTTTTCATTTATGTTTTATGTTAAAAAATCCTTAGGAGCCTCATTGTAATCAAATTCGTGCGAATGAGCGTAGCCGACATATCTTTCTTCAGAGATAAGCTACCACCATTCTAGCAGCTTGTGTGCTTTGCATTTTACAGTCTTTTGTATTTCAGACAGTTATTAATAGAATCTAAGTTTTATTGTATTACTATGTTCTTTGTCATATCTCTGTGTATCTCCTTATTATATCTTTGTTATATTTTTTCCTTCATATCGTTCTTAAAACAATCTATATCAGTGGTATCAGAGTAGTGTGCTCCTTGTCATTAGGTCAAGGTATAGAGAGTTGGGTATCGAGCTTGTTTCTCTTGAGGAAAACTGCTCTCGTCCGCCCAAGCAACCTTCCATGGAAGAAGAAAAGAGGGACAACAAAGAAGAATATCCTATTAGATTGTTGCTCGAGGAATCCCTCGCACAACAGAGGAACGAGATGAAGGATAATTTCGCTCAAATCCTTCGACGACTGTCGACATCAATGAAGTTGACACCTTCAACCAATAGTCACTTTGGAGGTGTGACACCCTTCAAGGTACAAGTTAACTTTGATATTCCTTTATTTGAAGGCCAGATAGATGTCGATGCTTTGGGAAAATGGTTAAGTGTAATGTCCCCCAACTTGTCCAGGGAACATTATTTGTGGAAATACACATAACAACAAAATTCTTCATGCTGATTTATTTACTGTAGCTTACCAGCTACAATTTAAACACATATTCAACTAAATTTTGGAACCCATAATTAAATACATCTACAACACTCTAAATGACCATGTATGAAACTGATAAAACATTTATAACAACATGTAAACCATTCTCATTCAAAAAGTAAATGCACATCCATGAACACATAACTAATTTAGCAAAATAGATAAACTCTTATTTTTTATAAAACGTTTGTGCAACCAGTTGCTTGGGAAGGAATTTCCACCCAACCACAAACCTGTTGTTCCTAATATCAACAACAATTCACCCCCGATTTGGGTCTAGGAATCCACAAAAGAAGGATGCCTCTCACATTCCCCTCTTAGCTCAGTATCACACAACCCACTGCTTCTCTCCTACAACTATATCGAATTTCCTCCAACTCACTTCCTCTTGACTTTCCCAACCCGAGGAATGTACCCCTTCATTGATCTGCGTTCATTGGGCATCCAATTTGTTTATCAAGGTCTCTCTGGAACATGTAGCTAGGAATTTCTCAGCTGGGAACTCAAGGGAACTCACTGCTAAGAAAAACTACCAGCAAAAACAACAACAAACACTTGATGATACATTGCAACTCATCCAAGAGTTCACTCTTCAGGCTTGACAACCTAACTCTTCAATTTCCAGCTCCAAATTCGCTTCAATATGCTCCAGCATGCTCTAGAATTTTCCCAACCTTGTTGTTCCAGCGCCCAAGCTCTTCTCCCGTGTTCTCTATTGTTGTTTCTCCCCAAAACTGAATGTCTAAAACTGTCTGCTACTACCCATACAAATTTCCTCTCTTTCCCCAAGACAATTGACTGCTCATTTTTCCCAATGTTAATTGCTTCTTCCCCATGTTTTCCAATAACTATGGGATGTGACTCTCACACCCACCCTTTGATAGATATTCAATGATTGTGATCGCATACACTCAACCAAAAATTAGAAGTATTCCCCAAATGATAATAAAATTCAGAAATGTGGGTTTCAATTAGTACCCATAAATTATTTATCTTTGGAGCCCTCTTGGGCACTCTCTAGGATTCCCCCTCTCTTGTGGATTAATTAGCCCCCATCTATGTCCATATCCTAGTAGTTGGTATTACATTAGATTTACTTACAATTCATAAAATAATTTTTCATTTACATTGCGTGGCCATAGCCACATCTATATCTATCTTATGCATTAATTAAATCGAGGATTATAGTTGGAATGTTACATTCCCCCTCCCCTACAATTGTGCATCATCCTCGATGCAACGCGCCATGCTGAAAACATATACAAATTTACATTACATTCTTCAGAAAATAAAAACAAATTTTTGCAAATTTTTACCCTCCAACAACAGTCCAAACCAAATCTCTCATTCTTATCAACTTGTCGACCCAAGAAATATGCCCCCTTCATTGCCTTCGGTCCATCGGGTTGTGCCATTCTTTTATCAGGGCTATCATCATAGGCGACCAATAATTTCAGAGAAGTGGTTCTGATAACTAGTTGGCCAAAAATGGAGTCTTATGCTTTCAACTTCTATTGTTTTGAAAATTGACAAAAATTTGCAGGTATTCTTCCCGCGTGGTTTCCTCATGCTCTCATGTTGCATCTTCAGGACCGTATCAGGTCCATTGAATATTTACCAACCCTATGGATTTATTCTTGAGCACTTTAACTTTGCAGTCTAGGATGCGTACTATTTCCACTCGGAAATACCATTCGTGCTCCACCTGGATCACAGTCCAATCAATTATGTGGTTAGGTTCAAGCACATATTTCTTTAATAACACATGAAATACATTATGCACTCTCATGGATGCAGGAAATGCTAGCATGGATGCAACTAGCCCTATCTTTTATAATATTTCAAAAGGCCCACAATATCTTGCTGCCAACTTCAGGCAACAACCCAATCTTATCGGACTTCTTTTTGCTTTAACTTTTAGGAAAACATGTTCCCCCACTTCAAAATATCTAAAAACTATGTTTTTGTCTGCATAATTTTTTTGCCTGTCCTAGACAACCTTTAAATTTTGTCTGATCTCGGTCATCTACTCTTCCATTTCTTTTAATGAATCTGGCCCAATGATGGTTATGTATGTTAGGTTATCCCAACTCACTAGTGTGTTACACTTTCGCCCATACAAAGCTTCAAAATGACTCATTTTAAATGAGGCTTGATATCCATTGTTATAGAAAAACTCCACTAAGTGGATGTAGTCTTCCCATTTTTATGGATGATCCATCACATACATCTTAAGCATGTCTTCAATTATCCTAGTGGTCCTTTTTGTTTGTTCATCGAATTTTGGGTGATATGTTGTACTAAGATTCAAATTTGTCCCAAAGCCTTTAAACAAATCTTGCCAGAATGTGGATGTGAACTTGGAATCTCCGTCTGAAACTATTGCCTTAGGCAGTCGATGTAGCCTGAAAAATTCCTTGATGTAGATCTCTACAATGTTTGTTGCCTTATGTGTTTTCTTTACGAGAATAAAATGTGTTGCCTTAGTCAATTTTTCCACTACCACCATGATGGAATCATGGTGCTTCACTGTCCTGAGAAACTTTGTAATAAAATCTACCGTGACCACCTCCCACTTCCATTATGGAATGGGAAATGGTTGCAACATTCCCGATGGATGTCTGTGCTATGTCTTTACCTTTTGACACTCTAGACACTGGGATATGTATCTCGGGTGCCCAACATATGGCACGTTGTGCATTTCTCTCGGCATGATATTTTTTAGCTCCGAGGAATTTAGAACATACACCTTGCCTCTATATAAGAGGATTCCATCCTCTTTTAATTCATAATTTTTAATTTTCTGGTGTGAATTTTCTTGCTGTAAGTTTTCCTTTATTTGCAAATAAATAGGACCTGGATTTGTTGCTTCTAGAATTTTATTTTTTAAATCTATCATGTACATGCCGATGACTGAAATGTGCACTTCATGGGCTCTTCTTAGTGCATCAACCACTTAATTTTATTTTCCCTTAATAAGTTTAATTTCAAAATAATAGTCGTTAAGAAACTCCACCATCTAGTTTGCCTGACATTTAATGTTGGTTCTCCAAGTAAATGTTTCAAACCACCGTGGTCTGTTCTTAGCTCAAACCTCTTCCCCATGAGGTAATGTCTCTACATTTTCAATGCATGTACAATTGTTGCTAACTCTAGATCATGAGTAGCATAATTTCTCTCATGATCCTTTAGTTTTCTAGATTCAAAACATACCACATGATATTTTTGACTGAGGACTCCATTGAGTCCTTTCTTGCACGCATATGTCCACTCTACAAAGTCTTCATCTGGGTATGCAATCTTTAAAATGGGCATAATTGTCAAAATGTTTTTAAACTGCTGAAAATGTTTTTCACATTTTGGTGGCCACTCAAACTTCACTCTTTTCTTTTTCAATAAGTGATTGGCTTACAATCTTTGAAAAGCCTTTTATGAATATTCGGTAATAACCTGCAAGACCCATAAATGATCTGACTTCCATGACATTTCTTGGCACTGACCATTTTCTTATGGCATCTGTCTCCTTAGGATCGACTATTATCCCATTTGCTGAAATAATATGCCCCAACTAATGGATTTTTTTTTTTTATAAAAGATTCACTTACTTAGCTAGACATACAATTTATGCTCCCTCAAAACCTTTAAAACCATTCTCAAATGCTCCTCATGCTCCTCTTCATATTTAGAGAAGATGAGCATATCTAAGAAAACAATTACAAACTTGTCTATTCATTAGACACATAAAAATAACCCGGGCATTTGATAGTCCAAATGGAACTACCGTGATTTCATAATGCCCATACTTTGTTCTAAACATTGCTTTGTTGATATAGTCTTATTTTGTCTTCACTTGATGATAGCATGATATCAAGCCAATCTTGGAAAAGATTCTCACACTTTTCAATTGATTAAATAAATCATCAATCCTTAGCAAGGGATATTTGTTCTTTACGGTGACCTTATTCAATTGTCTGAAATCAATTCATAGCCTTAATGTTCCATCTTTCTTTTTCACAAAAAGCACTGGGGCTCCCCAAGGTGGGCATATGTACCCCTTATTCAAAAGTTCTTCTAATTGCATCTACAACTCTTTCAATTTTGGTGTGCCAATTTTGTAAGGTGTCTTTGACACTGGGGAAACACCTAGCACCAAATCAATAGAGAAATCGATAGCCGTCTTTGGTGGAAATTCTGGGATCTCCTTAAAAACAAATTAAAAATATTTTAAGATTGGATGGTCTTTAAGACTTGCCACTTTATCACTAGTTGCCTCTTCCATGTGGGCTGTAAAAATTTGACATCATTTCCTAAAACTCTTTTTCAGTTACATGGCTGAAATTTCTCTAACAACTACAACTTTCAGAATGCCTTGAATCTTTCCTTGCTTCCCTTTCTCATCAAGACAAGTTATTGTCTTTTTGTAACAATCTTGGACCACACAGTTTTTTTGTTAAAGTTTCTGCTATTATTAGGCTACTTACTAGATAACAATAACAAAGATAGGATCACTGAGAGAAACACAATCACAAGAGTACACAAGCATTTATCCAGGGAAACCCTCAAGGGGAAGAAAACCCAGCAAAACTTCCTTAATATAGATAGCCAATACAATGCCAAGATAATGAACCAGACAACAGAGAATATCCAACACTG
>JASDQU010819202.1:35430-45920 GCA_032191745.1 Picea mariana | reverse complement strand
TACGAGAATGGGTCCTCCAACCATTCTTCTAGGATAACTCAATCCGCAAAGCGTCTTTCTGTGAGGGCTTTCACCATAAGGGGGCCACTTTGGAGTTCATCCATTTGTGCACCTTATCAATCATGATAAGACAATAATGATTCATCTATACATTATTCCAACAATGCATCATATACCAATGAAACCACATCGATCCATATTCATCATGTATCAATGACAACTCATTGATCCATCTTCATCATATCAATGACAACTCATTGATCCATATTCATCTATGCATTCTCATATATTACATTACATCAATCATAAATCAATCACTTGACATTAATCAATGAAATCAATCAATCAAACCATTGACATCAATAACAACATGATCCAACAAGTTCAAGGACAAATAAAAAATGAAAAACGATGAGAAATACTACGCCCAAAAATTCAACTCCAAACAGGTTTCCTGTCAACCCAAAGAAGCTCAAAAGGCACTACAGAAACCTAAGAAGGCTTAGTAATCATCAAATCCCACCCAACAACCACCAAACCAAAAAACTAAGCAAGGAAATAAGGTGTACGCGACTGTTCGGGGAAACAGAGCGTATATACACAGCTCGCAGTGAGACAACACACATGTGTACGCAACTGTCAAGGAAATAGGGCACATACAGGATTGAAAACAAGGCCAGGCAAGGGTAAAAAGGATGAAAACATAAACCCAAAGTGAACATAATCTATAAATTAGTGATACAACAAGAAACACAAAGGAAAAAGAGTAATGCAAGGAGAAAAATTACTTCAACCCTTAGAAAGAACATCTCTCCCCAGTGGAGTCGCCAATTCTGTTACAAGGGAAAAACTCTCTATGGCTAGGGTAAACCACAATAGACAGGTAGGACTGCAGAAATCTACTCAATTCCAACATATGCTATATAAACCAATGTACAAGCGAGATAAGAAAGAAGCCTACCTCGTTCCAACGTTTGATGATGTTCCATTGTTGAGTACTTTGACCCAAAGCTTTGTACCTGCAACAAGTTCTCAACAAACAAGAAGAGAAAGTATATAGTGATAATATAAAGGGGTTAGCACATTAGATAGCATAATCCATTAATAAACATTAAAAATATGCCCATGGATAATAATCATATATTTGCATCATACCAACTGGACGGGAAAGGAGTATTTCTATTAATAAATGATCAACAGAAGAAAAAACAATACATACTTCTGTGTCGACACGGTTCGAAACCAAGAAACCAAGTTCCTTCCAACTGGGCCTCCACCACTTCAATCCTCCACCAAAGGCAAGCTCATAGAAAAGAGACAACTAGGTTCTCTCAACAATAGGGAAAGAGCTTGGGGGTTGAACACTATGTTCAGACTTGAAGGACAAAGGGATGCAAACCCAATATGAAGTAATTTCTCCAGAGTAACTTTGCTCTCAAAGTTGAATGCTTTCTCCTTTTTTTCCATAGCTCAGAATTGTGTTCTTATAGACTTCAAAATACAACTGAAGGGACAAATCAAAACATTTCCAGTATATGGAAGACCAAGGATCAGAGATATCCTTTCGTGACATGGAAACCTGACTTCATTTTTGTATTTTCTGGCACAAATCCCGATGTACACGGGTTGTAGTGAAGCAAATTGCGTATACACGTGATGTGTAGTAGATAGGGCGCGTATATGTAGAAAAATATGTATTTTCAGGTCTGGATTCATAAAAAAGGGATGACAAGTCTGCATTGGGAAATTAAAAAAGGTCCTCTGTGCAAGATAGCAATGTTGAGGCAAATCTTGCTATAACAGTCATACCGAAATATTTGATTTAGGATGTTTGACCTTTCTCATATGATAAACCCGAAGCCCAAGGAGCCAAAAATTAAGGTTTATGGTGGTCATTAAAGGAAATTCATATAGATTTTGGGTAAATAGTGCACTGTAAGGTAATCAATGCGCCAAATTTAATTGATTAGACTCTATCAATTACATGTGAAATAGTTAATGTTATATGAAAGGATATTTTATTTGCGTTTTCAAACTGATTTCAATTTCCATTTTCCCTTGAAATCACACTCATAACATATTTGTTTATAGAGAGAATGATTGTTAAACCAAAATTCATGGTGCCATGGAAAGGAAAGAAACTAACGGAAGTGGAGGATTCAAACCCAAATTATGACATTCTGTTAGATACCATTGCTATACTTACAAACAATACTAAGACGTGGGCATAGGTGTACATGATTTTTGAATTTGAGGAGTCTGTAGTTTTAAAAGATGAAGGGGATGAAGAATATGTGCCACCAAATGACTATAAGAATGTTTCTCAATCATAATTTCACAAAATCACACCCAGGCCAAGACTTTTACCTTATACATACATGGTTCGATGGGATTTAGAGCACGTTGATTTATCAACTAGGACCATTTATATTCATCAATGAACTATTGTTGGATCATTAAGAGCTGAAGATTTTCGAGTATTGTATAAACTCTCCAAAAACCCAAAGTATAAATACAATGTTCAATTTATTCATGAATTTAAATAGAAAGAATGCACAGAAAAGAGTATGGCCACCTTATCCTATTCATGTTGGTATCTTTACTCTATTGGATTTTGGGCATGCTAGAGTTGAAGCCTGATATTTAGAAGACATTAACCTATATTCTATTAATTTTAAAATGCATGATCCAATTAAAGTGGTTGAAAATCATTGTATTCAAATTGCAACAAAGAAGTATTTGCATGAAGATTATACTTATGATTATATTTTCAAAAATGTCACTTCTTATGATCATGTTTTGGAAAGAATTCAAATAATTTATGAACAAGAACGTTCATAGTTTTACAAGTTTCAAATCCATAGAATAAGCTATTTTCTAGGTGTTCTTCAACAAGTGAACTCTAGAGAAACAGTTGGTGATATAACACAGAAACAAAATCCTACTCACAATGGAAACCCAGTTGAAGACTTGTCGCAGGGTTCAAAACCTAAACAATAGAGCCAAACTAATACAACTGAGAAAACATCAACACTATCAAAAGAGCCAACTAATGATCCATCAGACGAAGATCAAATGAAGGCTTGGAATGAAAGGAGTTTTGCAGAGCAATGGGACGTATTTATAGAGATGTTTCAAAAACACAATAAGTCTGCTACTAAGACAACAATACCTGGGAATTCTTCTCCGTCAATTATTTCTGGCATTAATACTTTTATAAATAGTATTCAAGATCAAGAGAAGTCTAGTGCTATTGGATCTCCTATCTTATCAATGACTCCTATAACTTCTATTCCAAGAGCACAAGGTTTCAAAGTAACTTATGTTGATGACTTAACCCCTATAGAACCAAAGGAGATGCCTCCTACAATTTTTTTCTTCAACAAGAAAATAAAAGCTATTGTTCAGGGCAAAATTCAAAAAAAAGATGGTTCAATGGAAATGAGGCAAAGGATCATATATGATGGACAAGGGAAAAATAATCAAGAATTTGCAGGAACAAATCAATGATTAGTAAATGTTTTGAATACAAGTCTTGATCATAGGGATTATCAAATTAGTCAACTACAAGAAATCCTAAAGAAAAAAGATGCAGATATCGAAAAGCAAGTTAGTTCCAGGGTAACTCAAGTTCAACAACAATGTCAACAAAAAATTAAAGAACTAGAGGAAAATATGAAGAGAGAAAGTTATGAAATACAACAAATGTTGAAATATACTCTTTCTTAGAAATAAGAATTGATTACTCAATTAAAAACCTAGGACACTACAACAGAACAGGCAATTGGCACCTAAAATAACACCAGAACTTAGTGTATTTTACTCCATGAATCAGACACTTTTTCTAGCGCAAAACTGGGCACAATATGGACTTTTTATAATTGCACTAGATTTAGCGCCAAAATTAGCACCGGAAATAGCGCCATATTTAGCGTCGGAAAAATAATGCCAGGATTAGCGCTAGGATTAGCGCCAATATTAGCACTAGGATTAGCACCAAGAATAGTGCCATGATTATTTCCATAATTAGCACCAGAATTAGCGCCAGGTTTAGTGCCAAGTGTTGCTTCCAGTTTTTCTTCTGATATGCCTTCCAATTTTGCTTCCATTTTTGGGTCTAGTTTGTCTTCCCGTTTTATGTCAAGTTTTGCTTCTGATATGGCTTCGAATTTTTCTTCCCGGTTGGCACCATGAATAGAACCAGGTTTAGCGCCAGGTGTTGCTTCCAATTTTGATTCCATTTTGGCTTCCAATTTTTCTTCTGATATGACTTCCAATTTTGCTTCCAGTTTGGCTTCTAGTTTGGCTTCCAATTTTACATCTAGTTTTGCTTCTCGTTTTGCTTCTCGTTTTGCTTCTGGTTTGGCTTCCATTTTTTCTTCTGGTGTGGCTTCCAATTTGGCTTCCATTGTTGCTTCCTTTCTTGCTTCCAAAAATGCTTCTTGTTTTGCTTACAGTTATTATTTTAATATGTTTTATTTCAATTTAATTAGTTAAATATATCATCTCTCTTAAATAACTTATATGATTATATAGTAAGTCATATAAATGCTTTTGAAATATTTTACAAGATAACATTTATAAAGAATATTTTAGGGAAAATGACATCCATACAAATTAACAACATCATTATACTTATTAAATATCCATAAAAATAGAATCTACAACATCCAATATATATAAAATAACAAGATAATTATTATAACATGATCATCATCTATAATTAAAAAAGGTGAGTCAAATATCTATAATTTAAGTGAATTTGACAACATCCATCATGAGCAGTAAATACAAACCATCACATGTAATAAATATGCATCCAAAAATCATCAACCACTTTCAATATATAAAAAATGACAAGTCAATATTGATAAGATCATCATCATATATAACTAAAACAAGTGAAAGTCAAATATATATGAAAATAGATCAATATCATCTAAAAATGATACATGTCCAATAGTCAACATAAGTCAAAATGATACATCTTGTACAAATGATATAGATAAAAATGATAAATTATGTAAGACAAAATGATACAAGTCAATATGATACGTCATGTACAAATGATATAAGTCAACATGAAACATGTCGAAATGATACAACTCAATAATATGGTACTGGAGGCCGTGAAAATGATACATATGATAGTAACCATGAAAATATTCATTATAAAAATATATAAAAAATTATCCATGATGCATTCTATATGATCATGAATGTCATTGGATGTTGCCAACAACTGCTTCAACATCATCATCACCATCGTTATCATGATTATCATGATCATCATAATCATCATTTGCATTGGCAATGGCATCATTTTCATTTGTATATATGTCATCATGAGCATCATCTGACATCCCAACATCATGATATGGATCTATTTGTTGAGGATGATCTAGAGCTTCTGGAAGATCCTTGTTCTGCAAAAACAAACATTTAGAATGAAAAGTTATTATTTATCTCATGCAATAATTAATTTCTCTGTTATATATCGAATATTACAACATATGAAATGAAACGATAATCATATTACATCATACCATGCACATATGATAATAAAATATCAAATAAGTTACATCTAAGATGTCAGTCCACTGATGTAAAACATTCAACAATTCTAATAAATGTTAGTAAATATCATAAAAAAATGATATGCCTAGCCTTGCCTTGACATACCATGCCTTGAATTGACATGCTTTTCCTTGAAATGTCATGCCTTTCTTTTCCTTGACATGTCGTGCCTTACCTTGACATGCCATGTCTAGCCTTTCCATGCCTTGCCTTAACAAGCCATGCCTTTCCTTGACATGTCTTTCCTTGCCTTGACATGCCATGCCTTGTCTTGCCTTGACATGCCATGCCTTGCCTTGCCTTGCCATTCCTTGCCTTGCCATGCCATGCCTTGCCTTAACATGCCTTAATTCCTTTCCTTGAAATACCTTTCCTTGACATGCCTTGCCTTGAATTGACATGCCATTTCCTTGCCTTGCAATGCCATGCCTTGCCTTGCCTTGACATGCCATGCCTTGCCTTTCCTTGATATGCCATGCCTTGTCTTGACATTCCATGCCTTTCCTTGACAAGCCATGACTTTCCTTGACATGTCTTGCCTTTCCTTGTCATGCTTTGCCATGTGTTTTCATGCCTTACCATGAATTTCCTTGCAATGCCTTTCCTTTCCATGCATTCAGTTTCCTTTCCTTTCCATGCCTTGCCTTGACATGCCATGACTTGCCTTGACGTTCCTTGCCATGTCTTGACTTTTCATGCCTTTCCCTGACATGCCTTGCCTTGCCTTGACATGCCTTTCCTTGCATTGGCATACCTTTCCTTGACATGCCTTACATTGAAAGACCTTGCCTTGCCTTGCCTTGACATGCCTTGCGATGCCTTGCCTTGGCATGTCTTGCCTCACCTTGACATGCCATGCTATGCCTTTCCTTGACATGCCTTACCATGACTTTCCTTGTAAGGCCTTGTCGTTCCATGCATTCCCTTTCCTTGCATTTCCATGCCTTGCCTTGACAAGCCATGCCTTGCCCTGAAAATCCATGCCTTGCCTTGGCATGTCTTGCCTTGCCTTGACATGCCATGTCTTGCCTTTATTTGGCATGTCTTTCCTTGACATACCATGCCTTGCCTTGACATTCATTTCCTTGACTCGCCTTGCCTTCCCATTCCTTTCCCTGACATGCCTTGCCTTGAATTAACATGCCTTTCCTTGACATACCTTGCCTTGCATTGACATTCCTTCCCTTGACATGCCATGCCTTACATTGACATGCCTTTCCTTGACATGCCTTGCCTTGCCTTGACATGCCATGCCATGCCTTGACTTGAAATTTCATGCCTTTCCTTTCCATGCCATGCCTTTCCTTTTATTGACATGCCAAACATGCTCAATTGGAAGTATTGGGTGACATAAACTCATTAATTGAGACTTGCACCAGGGCCAAATGCTTCAGTTTGTAATCTAGAAAACATTATTGTTCAATATGGAAGCATTGAGGTTGTAATCACATACACAAACAATTATGAAGAACTAGATGTTGATGAACAATGCTTGTATTGTTCCAAAATGGTTGCATGACATCTTCTTGGGATACGAAGCCCCAACACTGTACAATGGACCAATGTGCTTGATACTCTGTATGTTCTCAATTCTAGGGACACTTTACTTGATGTTGGTCACTTCATAAAAGTTTGAGAAACATGAAAGGGGCTTAAGAAAACCCTACACAATGTTACCACACACTTTCCTACAATACAAAACCAAAATATAAGGCAAAAAATTACCGTTCCCAAAAGAGCAAAGATGGAAATGCAAATGAAAAACCCAAAAAAAGGACCTAAAAATTATAATAAATTAAATAGAAACCTTCAAACTAAAAAATTGTGCTGCAAATGCAAATTAGATATTCAAAAAGAGCATTGGAATTTGGTATTTTATGTAAATACATGAGGGTTGAAGATATAAATTTTTTTAAGCTTAAACGAGATGGAAATTTTGGATTTTGTCATGAGGGCTGAAAATACAAGTTTTTAATCTTGAGTATGAGTTGTAAATGCATGTTAATAAATCCTAAAAGAGGGTCAAAAACTTGAATTTCAAGCAAGCTCGTTCTCTTTAAGAATTTATCCCATAAGCCAACCAAGAAACAAAGCTTGAAGAGTTTTCTTCTTAACTCCCAAAGGAGGGAAAAAACCAACAATGCAAAAAAATGAAAGAGCATACAAAACTAGTGATGTGAAAGGCCATAGAAACCATACTCAAGATATGCAATAATTTATTGCTCAATTAATCTAGCAAGTACAGAATGGAATGCTGGGCCAAAAATGCGTTTGCAGAAGAGAGTTTGACCCAACAAAAGGGTTTTGAAAATTGACCCCCTGTGTTGGATTTTCATTGTGCCTCACTGAGAAAAACTCTAGTTCCAGAGATCCTCTAAACACCACTTTTTCGGGTGATGGAATCATGGGAGAGGGGTCCCACTAGTTGTAATTTGGTGCCAAGAGTCCAACGAAACTAACGGTTCATCGATCCAAGGAATGATTTGCTTGTTATGGCGAGTTGCAACTCACCTCCAGAAGCCATTCAGGAAGACAATGAAAATTTGGTCTCATGGAAAAAAATCACAAGCCAACAACGTAACTGAGTTTTGTAAGCTTTGGAAGGTCCGTATGGCCAATTCCCACATGACCATGGTTCCCACAATTACTCAACATAGGGGTTGTGAAAGTTGACCCCCTGTGTCGGATTTGCATTGTGCTTCACTGAGCTAAACCCTAGTTCTGAAGATCCTCTAGCAAAAAAAATTATGAGTGATGAAATCGCAGAAGAGGGGTCCCCCTAGATGCAATTTGGTGCTATGATTCCAATAGAACTAGCGTTTCATCGATCCGAGGCACATTTTGGGTGCTATGGCGAGTTGCAACTCACCTCCTGAAGCCATTTAAGGACACAATGACAATTTGGTATGGTGACACAAAATCACAATTGGGTGATGTAACTGAGTTTCATAAGCTCCAGAAGGTCCTTATGGAAAATTCCCATGAAACCATGGTGCCGACAATCACCCAACACAGGGGATGTAAAATTCAACCCCCTATGTCATATTTGCATTGTTCCTCACTAAGCAAAACCCTAGTTCTAGAGATCCTCTAACAAAGAATTTTTTGGGCAACAAAATCACAGGAGAGGGGTCCCCCTAGCTGGAATCTGATGCCAAGAGCCCAAAGAAAATAACGGTTTGTCTATCAGAGGCACGTTTTTTTTGTTATGGCGAGTTGCAACTCGCCTCCCTAAGACATTCAGGGAGACAATGCCAATTTTATCTGGGAGCACAAAATCACAACCAGGTGATGTAACTGATTTTTGTAAGCTTCTGAAGGTTTTTATGGCCAATGCCCACATGACCATGGTGCCCAAAATCACCCGTCACAGGGGTTGTGAAAGTTGACCCCCTGTGTTGGATTTGCATTGTGACTGCAAGACTCCTGGGTAGGGAGAATACCCTGATCAATTAGTTCTATGCAGTGGTTGTTGTGCATGCCAAATTGGCATGCACAACATCCATATGGCTTCTGTGCATGCCAAATATATTTCATGTTCCACACATAGCTAGTGAAACTACAAAGAAAAACATGGATGCCAAGGTGATCAAGCCTTTATATTTCAAAGAAGGGCATTTGACACTCCTCTATGACTCAAGATTCAAGGATTTCAAGGGAAATTTAAGAATCAAATAACAGGGCCCTTAGAATATTGAAACATGTTATGATAATGGTTAACTGGATATTAGAACAATATATGAAGAAATCATCCCCCTCCTAGTCAATGGTTTTAGTCTCAATATCTAAAAAAAACCTCTATCCAAAAAAGAATTCACAACCATAATCAGAACACAACAAATGGTTGTGGTTGAGAGCAACAATACTCTCAAATCATCCTAAGGAAAATGTGATCTTAGGAAAAAACAAGAAAATACCCAAGTGAAAACCTCATTGAAGCACTTGGGAGATGCATTTGGATGAAAACCTCCATGGAGGCATCCTTAGGTATGAAATAAAGCATCCCCCATTATGAAAACCCTGATAGGCTTGATGGGGTAGACCATTGATGAAAAATAGAGATGGCATCAATGCTTTGAGAAAAAATGAAAAAAATAAAAACTCAAACAATGTTTCATCAAGTTTTTTTAGGTTTAAAAGAATATTACAAACTAACTTCATCATTCCAAGTTTCTGTAAAAAGAATAAGTTAGTACATCTACCTCAATAAGCACCAAAAGAGGATCACCTATAGGAACAAATAGGCCCTGCTTCACAATGAAAATCATAATTTTGGAATTAGAGTGTTGTAGATAGTAATCAAGCAAAGTATGTTACAATGGGAAATAACATTTTAAGATATTTACAAACATCTACCAAGCTACAACTTTTCATGCAGAAAAATGACCTAAAACATCTTAGGATCAGTAGTCATCATGTCAAATTTTCATCAAAAGGAGCCTACAACATCCCAAGATCAACACTCAATATACAAAAGGTTTATCCTCAATAAGAAAAACACATGTATTTTTCTACCTCAAACTTTTTCTCAGCAATAAAAATTTCAACCAAATAAGGATCAAATTGAAACTCTTAGTTTGTACAAGTATTCACATTATATAACTATCAAGAAGCTCAACCTCACTATCTCTGTTAACAACGCTCTCTAAAATTCAACTTGAAGAAGTATTCATGGAAAGGATGTCACTAACAAAAATTTCTGCAACCTAGAACAATCTTCATTCACCAACACTACTCGGCCTAAAATCAATAAAGACATATACAACAAGAAAATCAAAACAAATTACATGCAAAACAACCAAAATAAAAAAAAATTCTACATGAATTTGTCAAAAAGTTGATACTAGTACATGTTTCAAGGTGAAAACATCAATGTTGTAGCCTTCTGATCAAAATGATGGGCCAAACAATGG
>JASDQU010819202.1:0-13892 GCA_032191745.1 Picea mariana | reverse complement strand
GTGGGATCCCAAAGTGTACCCACACTCGTTCAAAGAAGATTTTAGCAGTGGCCTCTACTGTGATATGCTTCTTCTAGGCCGCCATAATGGCCATCTTCGAGAATCTGTCGATGACCATGAAAACACGGTCATTTCCATGCTTAGTAGAAGGAAGTCTTGACATGTAATCCATGGAGATAGATTTCCAAGGTCAACTAAGGGTAGGCAACAGAGTATAGAGGCCTTGCTTCTTGATGATCGGTTTGGCAATGGTGCAGGAAGTGCAGGATCTATTGTACTTCCCGACATCATGTTGAAGGTTTGGCCAATAGAAATACTTATACAGTACTGCCACTTCTTTCTCGACCCCGAAATTCCCAGCAATCTGACTATAGTGCACTTCCCAAATCATCTTGGAACGCTTTCTTGAAGGAACACAAAGGTGTCTCAGGTGACATAGTACTACATCCTAGAGGTGAAAATTTGGAACTCGGTTACCCTCCAAGAGTGTCTTGTATGTCTGGCAAAATTATGGATCACTCTTGTAGAGAAGCAGCCAATCAGAAGTCTTGTGCCCACAAGATTTGAGCACATTGGTTATCGCCACGATCGGTGGTCGATTGAGGTAGTCTGCAACATTATTGGTGTTTCCCTTCTTGTACTTGATGTTCAAATGAAACTGTTGCAAATACGTGGACCACTTCTGATGAAGATCGTTCTACAACTTCCCTTGTGTCTGTATCAACTGTAGGGGTTAGTGGTCTGTGTGGATGATCATTTCCTTCCCCAAAATTTAATGCTTCCATTGTCGGCAAGCCTACACAATGGAATACATCTCTTTGTCATAAGTGGGATACTTTTGAACTGTGTCAAACAATGTCTCACTGTGATATGCCACTAGATGCCCCTATTCAGTAAGAACTACCCCAATAGCATAGTCAGAGGCATCTGTCTCGATCTCAAATGGTTGTTGCAAGTCTGATACTGTGATCACTGGGGCACATCAGAGGCGATGTTTCAATTCTATGAATGCCTTTTGTTTAGATTCCAACCAAAATAATTTTTCTTTCGCTCCTCCCTAGGTGACTTGACTCAAGGTCCAAGTGATATGAGAGAATCCCAACACGAATCTGTGGTAGAAATTAGAAAGACCCAGAAAGTTGCGAAGCTCTATTAGAGTGGTTGGGGTTGGCCAATCCCAAATTACTTGGATCTTGGTTGGATCCACATGCACCCCATGCTCATCATTAATGTATCCCAAATACTAAACCTTGGTCATGCCAAAAGTGCACTTCTCCAAATTGGCGCACAACTTGTGTTTCCACAGTGTTTGGGGGACTTGTCGGATGTGGTGGAGGTGCTCTTTCCAAGTCTCGCTGAAGATGAGGAGTCATCCAATTACACTACTACAAATGATTTGGTGAATGGCTACAAGATGTCATCCATCAACCTCATGAAGGTTGCGGGAGCATTCCTCAACCCGAAAGGCATGACCAACCATTTGAAAAGGTCCTCCTTGGCTTTGAAGGTAGTCTTCCACACATTGGATGGTTCGATTGGTACCTGGTGATACCCAGGTCATCAATCCATTGGATCGGGTACCTATTCCGAATAATGATCTTGTTCATTGCCCGATAGTCAATACAGAGTCTCCAATCATGTCCATGTGGTTCGATGGCATGATGAGTATTTTATAATATGTAGAAATACATTTCCCATTGGCACTATCTTATCAGTGGTTGATTTTTCTAAGAACTACACCCTTCCACTGCAAAATGAGATTCAAAGCCAATATTATCACTTAGAGAAGGTTAGGATAATGGTGCATATCACATACATGCATGGGATGGATAGTAACGAATAAAACATAGTTATATCGAAGGAGTATCACTTCTACATAAGCGATGATCGGTGCCATGACTTAGCCTATGTACAACATTGCTTTCAATTTTTTTACAATCACCTTAAGCATAAGAACATATAGATGGATCAGCATTGGATTTGGTCATATGGTTGCATAGGCTAGTTCAAAAATGCTTGTGTATTTCAATGGTTGTGTATGTTGCACAAAAAACTCAAGGTACCACACATTTGGAACTATTTCGAGTCCAGAAATAGGAAACGGGGGCATCATGGATTATGTGCATGCATAAAAAGAGTATTACGTAGGAAAGAAATAAATTTCACAACTACTTCCCTCATTTGATATGTGGAATCCATTGTTCAATGGTGTTCTTCAATAATGGGAGAGGGAACAAGAACCCATGAAGACCAATCACACAGGAAAGGACATGTATGTATATATTTTTGGGAGGTGGTTGATGTAGATAAATCACAGTGGGATGAATGCAAAACAATCTAGGGCACTCATGGATTCCATTCAATTCAAACATCAGACAATGCAATAGTTGAAATATGGGCGAGAAAACTCTCTTACTTTTGTGTTCCATGTAGTAGTAATGAATGGGATGATTTTGGATCAATGGATTGGGTTGATAGATGGGATCATGTATCACTCCCCATTGTTCAACGTATAACTATGGAATTATCTTAGTTGGAGGATGACCAATCAAATATTTCAGCAGATTATGATCATGTATCAAATCTCGTACTGTCAGGTTCAGTGAAACCTTCTATTAAATTTTGAATAACTATCATCAATGTTTTATGCTTTGGTCATTTAGTGGACTCATGTATTGGAACTCCATTTTTTGAAGGGAACATATACACAGTGGTTGTACCAAGAGGTAATGAATGTGGCACTGATTATTAGTTAGCATGTTGCTTAGAGGCAAAGAAGACCCTCATACGATCAGTAACAGACTCTGAAGGAATTGAATTTTAGATTGGGTCGATGGTTATTAAAGGAGAATATCTGACACAGGATGAAAGGACATGGAAGAAAGGTGGTTATGTATTTCAATATTATAGACCAGGTGAAGTTGTATACCACTTTACAAACTTGGTTGTTAGTACAGACCTCCAACTAAAAACAATGACAAGTAAGAACTCATCAAATGTATGATACTTCTTGCCTTAGTCTAAGAATGAGAAGTTAATGGAGACCATCAATATTAGAATTTATCCTGATGGTCTACTTCAATGACCATAGGTATGTAAAAGGAATAATTGAAAAAATATTTCAAATTTATAAATAATTGAAATTTTGGCTTCATGTTATTGTTGTTATGGTATTCTTGTATGTTGTGGTTCTTTTTTTTTGTTCGGGAACTATGTTTAGCCTTCCCTTTCCTTTCATTTCCTTGCCTTTCCAATCCATGTCATGCCATGCCTTTCCTTTCCTTTCCATGTCAATCCATGCTTTTCTATGCCATGGATTGCCTTACCTTGGCATGCCTTGCCATGCCATGCCTTGCGTTGCCTTGCCTTTCCATTCCATGACATGCCTTTCCTTGCCAATCCATGCCTTGCATTTCCTTTCCATGACATGCCTTGCCTTGCAATGTCATTCCATGCCTTTCCTTTCCATGCCTTAACTTTCCATGCCTTTCCATGCCTTTCCATGCCATGCCATGTCTTTCCTTTCCATGCCATGCCTTGCCATGCCATGCATTGTCATGCCATACCATGTCTTGTCTTGCCATGCCTTACCTTGCCATGCCTTGGCATTCCATGCCATGCCATGCCATGTCTTGCCATGCCATTCCATGTCTTGCCTTTCCTTGCCTTGTCTTGCCTTGACATGCCATGCCATGCATTTCCTGTTAATGTTTGGACAACATCAGGAAGACATTATCCAAGATTAATAATTAATAATATGATTATTAATTATTAAACAATATTATTAATGTAATAATATATTATATAAGGTATAAATATATATCATAAATAATTATTTATGATGAGTGTTCCATACATATTTATTATCCAAGGAATGCATCATTTCATGGATGGTCACCATATGTTCTATATATATGGAACACTCATCATTGTAATAATACATATTCTCATATAATATATTACCTCATATATAAAATTCAACATGGTATGGGCTTGACTCCCTCACAGAAAATGAGAGTAGAGTAAAGTGTACTCCATATGAGGAATGTACTCCATATTTACTTCTACCTATGTTTATGCAAAGAATCGCATGAATTATGGAGGAACAATCTAACAAAGTCAAATACTATGTGGATGGATTATAACCAAATTAATCTTTGGGTAGTTACAAGAGTATTCTCCAACTATTTATAAGAAAGACATTTTAATTTAATTTTAAATTTAATTTTCAAAGAGACTTGTCTCTTTGGATCAATTTAATATTACTATAAAAAGACACAACAATAAACACACATGTTTTTTCTCTCACACACGTGGGAAGTGATCTAAGGAAGAGACCTAATTTTCTAAGTAGTTGAAATTTTCTGAGTGTAATTACTTAGTAATGTTCTAGAGTTTACTAAAGTAATATCATATATCAATGGAAGTAATTACCACTTGCGGAAAATTGTGATTGTCTAATTTAACACTAGAAAATCAACATGTTTATCCATATGACATTGAGTATATGATGGATGAGTGTTGTTCATAGTAGAATACATATCATTTGGAGGGTCATTGTATATAGTTATGCACAAGATAAATTGATCTCCTCTAGGAGATTCTTTTTGTTCTTGTTTCTTGTTTCGGGTAGGTCACAAGTAATAGCTCTGAGAAGGAGCCATAATGGCGGTCGTAGGAAGCAAAATAAAGCAAGACTATATAGACATAGAATTGTGCACATCCATGTAAGAAGAGGAGGTCAGCACATGCATAGGGAGCAGATGCATAGGAGGTCAACACATGCATAGGGAGCAGATGCATAGGAGACTATATAGCCTCAGAGGCAGTCAAGCTTCAAAGGGAGCATAAAGACTCTGACTGGGCATGGAGTGCAGTGGATCAAAAGAGTACTTTTGGGTGTTGTTTTAGTATAGGATCATTGTGATCTCATGGTTGATTAGAGAGCATTCATGTGTAGCACTCAGTATGGTTGAGGTTGAATATGTGGCAACATGTGCAGCATGTAAGAGAAGTAGTGTGGCTTCATAAGCTGATGTGTGGGTTATTTGGTCTCAAACTAGAGGAGACTTGCATTTGATGTGACAATCAGAGTTGCATGAGGTTTTCATAGAATCTGGTGTTTCGTGACAAGTCGAATCATATTGATATCAAATATCACTATATCAAAGATATGGTGTAGAGTGGAGAAGTGAGGCTCCAGTACGTGAATACCAAGGATCAGGTTAAAGACATGTTGACCAAGCCACTTTCGAGGATGAAGTTTGAGTACTTCAGGGACAAGCTTGGTGTGGTCCCTCTTCAAAGGAATTGTTCCCATCCATAATGAAAAAGGGTTGGCACTGAGACAGGTGGAACTCATATAGATTGAAAAAGGGTTGGAGCTGGGTGTTCTCATCCAGCATGAAAAAGGGTTGGCACTAAGACAGGTGGAACTCATCTAGCATGAAAAAGTGTTGGCACTGAGTGTTCTCATCCAGCATGAAAAAGGGTTGGCACTGAGATAGGTGGAACTCATCTAGAATGAAAAGGGGTTGGCACTGAGTGTTCTCATCCAACATGAAAAAGGGTTGGCACTAAGACAGGTGGATCTCATCCAGCATGAAAAAGGGCTGACACTGAGACTGAAGGTACACATGATGAGGTATAGATGTATTGCAAAGTAATGAATGTCATGGTGACATGTTGAAGATATTTTAGAGCTACCCACGGGTAATCTTCAGAGGTAATATTCGCATAATGTAGAATGTCTCCCTCCCTGAGAGGGAGTGTTAAAGTTAGAAGCATCAGGAAGACATTCTCCAAATTGGTCATGTTGATTTGACTGAGGAGAATGGCCTACGCACAGTCTTATGGACTAGAGGTCCTTGAGGTGCAAAATGTCTCCCTCATTGAGAGGGAGTGTTGATGTTTGGACAACATCGGGAAGACATTCTCCAATATTTATAGTTAATAATATGATTATTAATTATTAAACAATATTATTAATATAATAATATTCTTATATAAGTTATAAATATATATCATAAATAATTATTTATAATGAGTGTTCCATATATATTTATTATCCAAGGGATGCATCCTTTCATGGATGGTCACCATATGTTCTATATATATGGAACACTCATCATTGTAATAATAAATATTCTCATATAATATATTATCTCATATATAAAATTCAACATTTCCATGCCATGCCTTGTCATGTCATACCATGCATTTCCATGCCTTTCCTTGCATTGCCATGCCATGCCTTTCATTTCCTTGTATTGCCATGCCTTTCCTTGTCATGCCTTGTATTTCCTTTTCATCCCATGCCATTTCATTATATGCCTTTCCATGCCTTTCCATGCCTTACATTGCCTTGCCTTGCCAAGTCATGCCTTGCATTGCCTTGCCTTTCCATGCCATGCCATTCCTTTCCATGCCATGTCTTTCCTTGCCTTGCCTTGCCATGCCATGTCTTTCCATGCCTTGCCATGCCATGCCATTCCTTGCATTGCCTTGCCTTTCCTTTCCAAGCCATGCTTTGCCTTGCCATGTCATGCCTTGCCTTTCCATGCCATGTCTTTCCTTCCCATGCCATGACATGCCTTTCCTTTTCATGCCTTTCCATGCCATGTCTTTTCTTTCGTTTCCATGCCATGCCTTTCCATTCCTTGCCTTGCCATGTCATGTCATACCATGACATGCCTTGCCATGCTATGCCATGTCTTGTCCTTCCTTGCCTTGCCAAGACATGCCTTTCCTTGTCATGGCATTCTATTCCATGATTTTTCATGCCTTTCCTTTCCACTCCATTCCATGTCTTTCATTTCTGTTATCACCATATAAATTTTACATCAATTTATGGGTGATTTTGTAGTGCTTCTGACGCATTGACCATTTTATAGCACTCTTGAGGTTTTTCTCTTTTCATAATGACAAATAGCCAAAATAATTCCAATTCCCTTGATTGTTAATGAAAAAAAAATTAATTGGGGGCAATAATTATAGGTTTGAACAAATAAAAAAATTGGTCTTTAGGGCCAATTTTGCCTCTCGGGAATAACAAGGTTTTTAGCAAGATTATTATTTATTTTTCCAAATAAATAATATTGGGGATTTAAGCACCCAATCTCCAAGTATTCAATCCAATTCCATGATATATCGACCTAATCACCAAACAACAACACAACACAAGTTAGACACATAAGCACCAAGTCACAAGGGAGGAGCCCACAAGGAGCATTATTTTCCAAACATGTCGAATAAAAAATGAAATGATGATGCTTATAAACACCACGAGTCTCATTCGCACTAACAATATGGGATAATTCCCATATTCAAATAAAAAATGGGGACCAAAATAAATCTTAGCTTTCCGAGGTGTCAAGGAAATCACCAAACTGTAACCAGATAGTTGAATATCCAACCTTACAGGATCAGCTACAGGTTTAGCTTCATGCCTCATCAACAACAATGAAAGACATATGGAGTTTTCAATGCTAAAAGGATGTGAAAGAACACTACTGTCAAATGCAAGTAATTACACATAGAACGCCAAGTTCCATTTCGTGGGTATTTTTCCAGTGAATTAAGGATATTTAAAAATGCCATTTGTTGAAAAATGTGAACACCAGATGTGGTCCGTCCAAAGTGTGAAAGTTGCTCAGGACAATTGGTTCAAGAAATTTTGTATTTGCACCAATAAATTAGAGCTTCCTCTATCATCCCATATTCCTGAACGTTCTGGTTCTTTTTTTTATCATAAGAAGTTTCACACATTTGCCCTCCAATGTGAAGTTGTTGATTTGAAAGAGGGATTTTTTTTTTGAATGTTAAAATCGAAGCATTTCTTCTCAAAATTGGTTAAGTACATCACATATGGTCCGATGGTATGTATGGCTTGGGAATTTTTTGTATTCTAGTTGTTTCTTGTAAGCTCATTAGTGTTACAAATCTTCTACAAGTTGAACCTAGTACTATTCGAGGCAATCTTGCAATTCAAGTTGGGATGTATGTTGTTCATGGAAGTGATAGCCATCGGTCAAATCAATGTTTTATCTATGAGGCCGATGATAATGAAAAACAAGACCTGGACATGTATGTCTCCTCCCTGGTAAATGATATAGTTGAGATCGTTGGCATCACTGGGAGTGGTTTCTATGGGATCATTGCCATCAAAGGTCAGATAAGTGGAGAAAAATTGAAACAGGGCATTTGTTGCGAAAAAACGTTGCATAAGTGTTGAATAACATAGTTGTGTGGTGAATGGAATTTACACGTTGCACAATTGTGATAGGGGAACATATCAGCAACTGAATCAATGTCTAGTCGTCCTAAGTTGTGTCAGGTGGTGTGCATCGACCTCGGGAATCGAAATTTAGCATGATAGGGATTAAGAGATTTGATTTGTTAATTGGTTATGATGTAATTATTATGGTCAAATTGTTTCATGTTTCCCAGTAGGCAGTTCTAAATTTGTTTCTAGCATATTGTAACCAAGACTCTCTCTTTAGTAAATTGGTTGAGCTCGAATCCATTAGTCTGGGGATGAGTCTCTTCTATATCTTGTGTAAATTTCAATATGATAAGGGTTGGTTGGTGAGGGAATGTGAAGAAATTTTGGTGCAATCTGTAAAGTTTTATTTTTTGAGTTTCATAAAATTGCAGGGCCAGAAGTACCTGAGTTTTAGCTTCCTAATATTCTCATGATCGATGTTCTCATGCTTGTTTATTTTGTAATGTATGTTCTCTTTTTTAAAACCTTTTTCAACATTGATTTTCTTCTATGACATGTTAACACAGTATATGCAACATAATTTATCGATAAATCAGATTCTTTGTGTGTATTCTTAATGTTCCTTCTATTTGATGTTGAGGTTTATCTTAGGATTCATCTCTATTGGATGCCATGAGTAGATCATTTATTTTCTTCCTTCATATCCCTATCTACAACGATATCTTGTAAGCATAAAGAACACTTTTTGTCTTGCCTTTGGATATCTATTATGCAACCCACCAAGTGTCTTGCAAAATTGACCTCAATCTAGTGACTCCATGCCCAATGAACCTTCCATCTACTATGCTACCAAAATTTTAAATTAACTTTAAATCAAATATGTATCCTTTGATTCAAAACCAAATCAATCCTTTCAGTGTTTGATTTGAAAGAGAGAGCCCTCTTTGGGTTGGAAGGGATAGTTCCATCCTGCAAGCAGTTTGTGGTTGCCTCTATGACTTGCCTCCACAGCCAGGGAAATTTACGAAGTGATAAAACTTTCCTTCCCATGCCATGCCTTTCCTTTCCATGTCATGCCATTCCATGCCTTACATTACCTTGTCTTCCCATGTCATGTCATGCCTTTCCTTGCCATGCCATGATATGCCATGCCTTGCCATGTTATTCCATGCCATGCCATGTTGTTCCATGCCATGCCTTGCATTTCCTTTCATTTCCATGTCATGCCTCTCCATGCCATGCCTTGCCTTGTCTAGCCTTACAAGGTGTTAAATTGTCAAACATATGTAATAAGCACTGAGAAAAACCCTATTCTCGAATATCCTGCAACAAATTATTTTCTAGGCAATGGAATGATAATGTAGGGGCCCCACTAGTTGAAACTCAGTGCCAAAAATATGGTTCATCCATCCGAGTCCTAGTTTGAGTTTTATTGCGAGTTGCAACTCGCCTCCTCAAGTCATTCAGGGACATGTTAGCAATTTGGCTCAGGGGCATACAATACAAACCGAGCAGCATAACATAGTTCTATAAGATCCCTTAAATCATTTGTCCAAGGCCCATGTGACCACGCTACCCACAATCACTCAACACAATTTTCTTGAAAATCAAACTCTTGCTTAGAATTTGCACAATGCCTCATTGAGCAAAACCCTAGTCTCGAAGATCCTATAAAAAATATTTTTTCGAGAAACGGAATGATAATGGAGGGGCCCCACTAGTTGAAACTCGATTCCATGGATCCAATGAAACCGATGGTTTGTCCATCTGAGTCCTAGTTTGAGTTTTATTGCGAGTTGCAACTCACCTCCTCAAGTCATTCAGGGACATGTTAGCAATTTGGTTAGGGGGCATAAAATCCAAACTAAGCAGCATAACAAAGTTTTGTAAGCTCACGCATGTCTTTTTGGCCAAGTCCCACCTGACCACACTACCCATAATCACCCATCATAGTGTTCTTGAAAATCGACCTCTTGTTTAGAATTTGCACTATGCCTCATTGAGAAAAACCCTAGTCATGAAGATCCTGCAAAAAACACATTTTAGGGAAATGGAATGACAATGGAGGGGCCCCACTAGTTGAAACCCGATGCCCCAGATCCAATGCAGCCAACGGTTCATCCATCCAAGTCCCTGTTTGAGTTTTATCGTCAGTTGCAACTCGCCTCCTCAAGTCATTCAAGGACATGTTGGCAATTTTGTGTGGGGGCATAATCCAAACCAAGCAGCATAATGAAGTTTTGTAAGCTCCCACACATGTTTTTGGCCAAGACCCACACGAAAATTCTACCCACAATCACCCAATACAATGTTCTTGAAAATCAACCTATTGTTCAGAATTTGCACTATGCCTCATTGAGAAAAACTCTAGTCCCAGAGATCCTACAACAAATGTTTTTTCTGGGAACTGGAATGATAGTCGAGGGGCCCCACTAACTGAAACTCGATGCCTCGGATCCAATGAAACCAACAGTTCCTACATCTGAGTCATGGTTTGAGTTTTATCACAAGTTGCAACTCACCTCCTTAATTCATTCAAGGAGATGTTGGCAATTTGGTTTGGGGGCATAAAATCCAAACCAAGCACCATAATGGAGTTTTGTAAGATATCGTACATCATTTTTCCCAAGGCCCATGTGACCATGCTACCCACAATCACTCGACACAATGTTCTTGAAAATCGACTTCTTGTTTAGAATTTGCACTATGCCTCATTGAGAAAAACCCTAGTCCTAGAGATCCTACAACAAACGTTTATCTAGGCAATGGAATGATAGTGGAGGGGACCCACTAGCTGAAACCCAGTGCCCCAGATCCGATGCAACCAATGTTTCATTCACCAAAGACCTGGTTTGAGTTTTATCACGAGTTGTAACCCGCCTCCTCAAGCCATTCAGGGACATATTGGCAATAGACCTAGACCTAATCCATGACCATGACATAGACCTAGACCTAAACCCAAACCATGACCTAGACCTAGACCTAGACCTAGACCCAAACCATGACCTAGACCTAAACCTAGATGAATACCTAGACCTAGAACATTACCATGACATAGACCATGACCTAGACCATGGCATGACCTAGAACATGGCAATACCTAGACCATGACCTAGACTAAATCCCACAATGATAACAAAATATCATGTACATTTACAAATCTCATGAGATTTGCACACCAATAAAATTATGTAGTTATTGTGATAAATTTATATTAAGAATCCCATAAAATTTGTACAACAATAAGAGTTTCCAAATGTGGGTCCTCCATTTGCATATATGTATTTATTATGATATATGTCCTCAACATATGGATGTATTTATTATAGAGAACAATAAAAGTTAGCATATGTGGATTATGTATTAAAGTTTGTATATATGTGGATTACATATTTCCTTGACATGAAAAGATGTAATTATGATCATAAATCTATGGAAGAAGATAACCAACGTTTATATTTATTGTTTATATTTATCAAAAACTAGTGAAAATAATGAAATTTGGTATTATCATTAAATACAAAATTACATTATCTTTAATAAATTTATTGATATTAAATACAAAATCTCGTTATCTTCCATAAATTTATGATAATAAATACATCTCTTCATGTAAAAGAAATTTCATTAATAAAATAACTGTGCTAAAACTAAATAAATAACATCATAGACGTTTTTTTTTTTTAATTTGACAATTTGCCATCCAATAACTATATTTTTTTTGCCATCCAATAAACCAATAACGATATTTTATTGTGAACTGGATAATAATAATAAAACATTTCTTATTCCAGTGGGCTCAACAAAGTGTCTCGTGTCCCTTTCATCAGTTCAAGGTATAAGATATTTTCTATTTAATTTTGTCCACAATAAATTGTTGGATCTGTATATTTAAATGGTTAATTATGTATAATCCTAGTGCCTTAGAGATTTTCTGAATCCATTTCTACATTCAGAAATGTAATTTAAATAACAAAAAAAATTGATTTCTTGCATATTTATATAGTTGGATTCCGTTATATTTATTTCTTCACCATCAGTGTCTAATTTATTTGTTTCAAATCTCCCACAGTAAGCCATGTGATTCTAGACAGATTCCATTTAAAACCTTCAATATCCTCATAATTCTTTGGATTAAGACAAGCATTTTTATCTTACCCTTTCATGATAGTTTATATACCTTGAAGCTTTAAATAAACAAGAAAAGTCACTTCTATTATTTTTATTGGACAACAAAAAGACAAATTTAATGTTTTTTCCCCATATATTGATATTTTATATAACATATTGATAAAACATAAGTGTGGGAATGGTACCTAGTGGTGCATATCTCAAAGTCTCATCTGGGAGTCTCACCAATACGGGAGTTGTTTATGCTTATATGAGAATCTCATTTCAAAGATTTGAATTCTCAACAAACTGGATAGTTGACTTCTTTTATTTTCTACATTTAAATTTGGAAATGACTTCATTTATTTTCTGCATTTAAATTTAGAAATGTTTTCAGTTTCTTATCTAAAATTTTGAAGTCATAAACATATGTAAATTTTTAAATCACTCATCAATTTGACGGTTTTAATTAAGAAAAAAAAAGGGGTAAGCCAAATTTAACCACCGATCCATTCGAAAATGAGTGACATACGTGATTGCAATTTCTAGTGGGCCTTACAAGTGACCCTTTCCATCCAATCCGATCATAATTGCTTTGTCTCATCTTGACCACGGAATCAAAATTAGATTATTTGCCTACTTTGACAGCGTTACTCCATTAGGTTTTGCTGCAACTTTGACTTTCGAATTCTGCGTCAGGGGTTTGGATTACCAATGGTATTTGCAGTGTTTTTAAAACATTAATTAAAAAATTTGTTTTTTATTCGAAAATAATGAAAAAAAATATTTTTTTACTAAATTTTGTAATCAACATTTTGAATATATATAGGAACAAGGTTGTGTGGCAACTGAGTCCCTGCCAAAGAGGTTAGAAATCAAATTTTGAAAAATGGGGTCGAAGTGTAAATGAAACGAAGTGTTTGGTGCAAAAGTAAAGGTTGGCAGACCGAGCACCATCTAATTTTGGAAAGTATATAGCAAACATTTTTTTTTTGAAAGTATATCAGAAAGTAAAAAAAATTTTGACAGTGCAAGATTAAATTTGGAAATTTAAATTCATTTTCAATGTGGACTGGTGAAAGATAAAAATATATGATGACATAAAATTAATAGGAGATAAGAAATATAAAAATTTTAATGTATTTGTGAACATTTTCCATAGGGACTACTGGGGGATAAGAATAAAAGTCTAACGTATTAAAAAATAAATGCATTTGTTATACAAAGTGTTGAAAGATAAGAGTAGAGTCTTTAGGATATAAAAATTTAGATGCATTTTTATTTGAAATCTATCAGAAAATAGAAGTTTGTTACATACCACTGCAAATTTTGAAATATACAAAAAAAATAAAGTTTGTTACATATAAACCGGAATTTCAATGTGTTTTTTAGTATACTAGGATTGAGGCTCCCACGAACCATTAGAGAAATATTTACAAGAAATGAGATTATGGAAAGAAGATAAAGTGCAACAGCTGCAAAAGAAAATAAATGGAAAGGTATAAGTGTTTGCCTATACATGTTTATTTAAGAAAGCGAAATAACTGGGTTAAGAAAT
>JASDQU010819201.1:37337-49929 GCA_032191745.1 Picea mariana | reverse complement strand
AGTCAATATTGATAAGAACATCATCATATATAAATAAAACAAGTGAAATTCAAATATGCCAGTAGGTCAATAACATTTCAAAATGATACATGGCTAAATGATATAAGTGAAAATGATAAATGATGTAACTCAAAATGATACATGTCACAATGATACAAGTCAAGATGATACATGTACAAGTGATATACGTCAAAATGATACTACTCAATAATATGGTATGACAGATGAAAATGATACATATGATAGTAAACATGAAAAGAGGCATCATGACGATATATAAACAATGATCCATGATGTAGTCTATATGATCAATGTCACTGGATACTACCAGTAACTAGCTCATCATCATCATCACTATCATGATCAACATCTTCCTCGTCATCATTATCTCCCATGTCTATATCAGGCCCATTATAATATATATTTATCTCATGAGGATCAATTGGATCTTCTGGAAGACCTTTGTTCTACAAAGAAAAAACATTCAAAATGAAAAGTTTTTGTTTATTTCATACAATAATTATTTTTTATGTTATATTTCTAATATTACAAACTATGAAACAAAACCATAATCATATTACATCATATCAAAGTGCACATACCATAATAAAATTTCAAATAAGTTACAAATAAGATGTCATTCCAATGATGTAACATGCAACAATTCCAATAAACGTTAGTAAAGATCATAAAAAAAATTGTTATACAATCTAAATATCAATTGTAAATTCTATTACATAACCATAAGTTCCAACCCTCTCCATTAAGTTACAAATAGTCTATAGGTAATTATGAATATGCTCTCGATACTTATTCAACTAGACCACATCCAAATTTCAATCCTTCCAAAGAAATCATTTGCATGTTTATGTCAAACAATATTCACTTCTAGACATGCTCTTATGCATATGGAATGCCCAACCTTGAATACATTAAAGAAATGCTACATTTTTATTAAGGGGTCCAATTTATGAAATCATTCATTGGGAGAGGATGGACAATGTGGTCACCTATTCCATGCCTAAACAAGCTTGCAGCATTTCACGGAACTGAGAAATGTTGATCCATTAGGTTTTTATGCCCCAAGGAGGTATTGGCCAACAAATCTTGGAATGGTTTGGGATGCGACTTGCAACTGCGCATAAAACAAAAACTGATACTTGGATTGAGGAACCGTCGATTCCGATGGATTCCTGGGATAGGATTTCAACTAGATCACCCCTCAATCGTGGGTGCCATGCCTCAAAAGTTTCTTTACTCATTGATTTCGAGATTTAGGGTTTTGCTTAGTTAGAAGCAATGAAACATTTGGATTAAGGGGTCCAATTTATGAAACCACGCATTGGGAGGAAATGGACAATGTGAACCATGCCTAAACAATCTTGCAACGTCTCACTTAACTCAAACATGTTGATCTGTTAGGCTTTTATACCCCAAGGAGGTATTGGTCAAGAGTCCCTAAAATGGTTTGGGATGCAACTTGCAATTGGGAATAAAACAAAAACTGAGACTTGGATTGAGGAACCATTGACTCTGATGGATTCTTGGCATAGGATTTTAGCTTCACTCCCGAATTCCATGCCTCAAAATTTTCTTTAACTATTGATTTCGATAACTAGGATTTTGCGGATGGAAAAAGTGGTCACTTATACCATTCCTAAACAAGCTTGCAGCATCTCACGAAACTCAAAAATGTTGCTCTATTAGGTTTTTATCCCCTAAGGAGGTATTAGCCAAGAGTCTGCAAAATGGTTTGGGATTCGACTTGCAATTGGGAATAAAATGAAAATCGAGACTCAGATTGAGGAATCATCAACTCCAATGGATTCCTAGAATAGGATTTCAGCTAGAGAACCCTTCACTCCTAGGTTCCATGCCTCGAAAGTTGTTTTATTCATATATTTCGAGAAATAGGGTTTTGCTTAGTAAGAAGCAATGAAACATTTGGATTAACGAGTCCAATTTATGAAACTGTGCCTCATGAGTGGATAGAAAATGTGGTCATATATTTCATGCCTAAACAATCTTGCAACATCTCATGGAACTTAAAAATGATGCTCTGTTAGGTTTTTATGCCCCGAGGAGGAATTGGTCAAGAGTCCTTGAAATGGTTTGGGATGCGACTTGCAACTGGGCATAAAATAAAAAACGAGACTCAGATTGAGGAACCATTGTTTCCGTTGGATTTCAGGCATATTATTTCAACTAGAGCACCACTCACTCCCGAGCCCCCTACCTCAGAGATTGCTTTATTCATCGATTTCAAGAACTAGGGTTTTTCTCAATAAGAAGCAATGCAGCATTTTTATTAAGGGGTCCAATTTATGAAATTGTGCCTAAGGAGAGGATGGACAAAATTGTCACCTATTCCATGCGTAAACAAGCTTGCAACATCTCACAGAACTAAAATTTTTTGCTCTGTTATGGTTTTATGCCCCGAGTAGGAATTGGCCAAGAGTCCCCGAAATGGTTTGTGATGCGTCTTGCAACTGGGTATAAAAGGAAAACTGAGACATGTATTGTGGAACTGTCAAATCCATTGGATTCCTGGCATACGATTTCAACTATACCACCCCTCACTTATGGGTCCCATGCCTCATAGGTTTCTTTATTCATCGATTTCGGGAACTAGGGTTTGCCCCAGTAAAAAATAGTTCAACATTTGGATTAAGGGGTCCAATTTATGACACCTTGACTCAGGATTGAATGGACAAAGTGGTAACCTAGTCCATCCCTAAACAATCTTACAACATCTCATGGAACTCAAAAATGTTGCTATGTTAGGTTTCCATGCCCCGAGGAGGTATTAGAAAAGAGTCCCTGAAATGGTTTGGGATGTGACTTGCAACTGGGCATAAAATTTAAACTGTGATTTGGAATGAGGAATAGTTGACTTCGTTCGATTCCTAGCATAATATTTCAGCTAGATCGCCCCTCACTCATGGGTCACATGCCTCAGAGGTTCATTTATTCATCGATTTCAAGAACTAGTGTTTGGCTCTGTAAGAAGCAATGTAACATTTGGATTAAGGGGTCCAATTTATGAAACTGTGTCTCGGGAGAGGATAAACAATGCGGTCGCATATTCCATGCCTAAAAAATCTTACATCATCTCACGAAACTCAAAAATGTTTCTCCATTAGGTTTTTATGCTCCGAGGAGGAATTGGCCAAGACTCCATGAAATGGTTTGGGATGTGACTTACAACTGGGCATAAAATGAAAACCAAGAGTCGGATTGAGGAATCTTCAACTTCCTTGGATTCTTCTAATATGATTTAAGCTAGAGTACCCCTCACTCCTGGGTCCCATGCCTCATAGGTTGCTTTATTCATCGATTTCAACAACTAGGGTTTCTCCTTGTAAGAAGAAATGAAACATTTCGATTAAGGGGTCCAATTTATGAAACTGTGCCTCATGAGCATATTGACAGTGTGGTCACCTATTTCATGCCTAAAGAAACTTGCATCATCTCACGAAACTCAAAAATGATACTTTGTTAGGTTTTTGTGCCCCGAGGAGGAATTGGCCAAGAGTCCCCGAAATGGTTTAGGATGCRACTTGCAACTGCACATAAAATGAAAATCAAKAYTTGGATTGAGGAATCGWCAACTYYGTTGGATTTGTGGCATACAATTTCAGYTGGAGAACCCCTCACTCTCTAGTCCCATGCCTCGGAGAGGTCACTTTAGTCATCGATTTTGAGAACTGGGGTTTCGTCCAATAAGAAGCAATGCAAAATTTCAATTAAGGGGTCCAATTAATGAAACCATGCCTCGGGAAAGGATGGAAAATGTGGTCACCTAGTCCATGCCTAAACAATATTACAACATCTCACGGAACTAAAAAATGTTCCTTCGTTAGGTTTTTATGCCCCAAGAAGGAATTGACCAAGACTCCATGAAATGGTTTGTGATGCGGCTTGCAACTGGGTATAAAATGAAAACCAAGACTTGTATTGCGAAACCATCAACTCTGTTGAATTCCTGGCATAAGATTTCAGCTAGAGCACCCCTCACTCCCAGGTCTCATGCCTTAGAGGTTGCTTTATTCATAAATTTCGAGAACTAGGGTTTCACCTAGTAAGAACCAATGCAACATTTGGATTAAGGGGTCCAATTTATGAAACCATGCCTCGGGAGTGAATGGACAATGTGGTCACCTAGTCCAAGCCTAAAAAATCTTGCAACATCTCACAAAACTCAAAAATGTTGTTATGTTAGGTTTTTATTCCCCAAGGAGGTATTAGCCAAGAGTCCCTGAAATGGTTTGGGATGCAACTTGAAAATGCACATAAAATGAAAAAGAGGCTTGGATTGAGGAATCATCGACTCTGATGGATTCCTGGCATAGGATTTCAGCTAGAGCATCCCTCACTATTGGGTGCCATGCTTTGGAAGTTGTTTTACTCATTAATTTCAAGAACTGATTTTTTTCTCAGTTAGAAGAAATGCAACATTTGGATTAAGGGTTCCAATTTATGAAACCATGCCATGGGAGAGGATTGACAAAGCGGTCACTTAGACCATGCCTAAAAAAATTTGCAACATCTCATAGAACTCAAAAATAATGCTTCGTTAGGTTTTTATCCCCCAAGGAGTTATTGGCCAAGAGTCCTCGAAATGGTTTGGGATGCGACTTGCAATAGGGAATAAAACAAAAAGTGAGACTCAGATTGAGGAATCATCGACTCCTTCGGATTCCTGGAATAGGATTTTAGCAAGAGCACCCCTCATTCTTGGGTGCCATGCCTCGAAAATTACTTTATTCATCAATTTTGAGAACTAGGGTTTTTCTCAATCATAAGAAATGCAATATTTGGATTAACAGGTCCAATTTATGAAACTGTGCCTTGGGAGAGGATGTACAATGTGGTCACCTAGTCCATGCCTAAAAAAACTTGCATCATCTCACGAAACTAAAAATTGTTGCTTCGTTAGGTTTTTATGTCCCAAAGAGGAATTGGCCAAGAGTCCCTGAAATGGTTTGGGATACGACTTGCAACTGGGCATAAAAAAAAAATCGAGACTCATATTGAGGAACCATTGACTCCATTGGATTCCTTCCATACGATTTTTTCTAGAGCACCCCTCACTCCCAGGTCCCATGCCTCATAGGTTTCTTTATTCATTGGTTTTGAGAGCTAGGGTTTTTCTCAGTAAGAAGCAATGCAACATTTCAATTAAGTGGTCCAATTTATGAAATCATGCCTCGGGAGACGATGGAAAAATTGGTCACCTGGTCCATGCCTAAACAAGCTTGCAACATCTCACAGAACTCAAAAATGTTGCTCCATTAGGATTTTATGCCCCAAGGAGGAATTAGCCAAGAGTCCCCGAAATGGTTTGGGATGCATCTTGCAACTGGGTATAAAATGAAAATCGAGACTCTTTTTATGGAACCTCTGATTTTGTTGGATTCATGGCATATGATTTCAGCTAGAGCACTCCTCACTCTCGAGTCCCATGCCTCATAGGTTGTTTTATTCATCGATTTCGAGAACTAGGGTTTCACCTAGTAATAAACAATGCAACATTTGGATTAAGGGGTTGAATTTATGAAATCGTGCCTCGAGAAAGAGTGGAAAAGATGGTCCCTAATTCCATGCCTAAACAATATTGTAACATCTCACAGAACTCAAGAATGTTTCTTTGTTAGATTTTTATGCCCCGAGGAGTTATTAGCCAAGAGTCCCCAAAATGGTTTGGGATGTGACTTGCAATTGGGCATAAAATGAAAATAGAGACCTAGATTGAGGAACCATCGACTCTATTGGATTCCTGGCATAGGATTTTTTCTATAGCACCCCTTACTCCTAGATTCCATGCCTCAAAAGTTTCTTTATTCATCGATTTTGAGAATTAGTGTTTGGATCCGTAAAAATGAATGAACCATTTGAATTAAGGGGTCTAATTTATGAAAACGTGCATCGATAGTGGATGGACAATTTGTTAACCTAGTTCATTCATATTCCATGCCTAAAAACTCTTGCAACATCTCACATAACTCAAAAATGCTGCTTCATTAGGTTTTTATGCCCCGAGGAGGAATTGACAACAAGTCCCCAAATGGTTTGTGATGAAGCTTGCAACTAGATATAAAACCAATACCGAGACTGGTATTGCAGAACCATTGACTCTGTTGGATTCCTGGAATACAATTTCAACTATATCACCCCTCACTTTCGGGTCCCATGCCTCATAGGTTTCTTTATTCATTGATTTCAGGAACTATGGTTTCACCCAGAAAGAAACAATGCAACATTTGGATTGAAGGGTCCAATTTATGAAACTATCCCTCAGGAGCGGATGGAAAAAGTGGTCACCTATTCCATGCCTAAACAAGATTGCAACATATCATGGAACTCAAAATGTTGCTCTGTTAGGCTTTTATGCCTCGAGGAGGTATTAGCAAAGAGTCCCCCAAAGAGTCCGCGAACCTACCACATAAAATAATTCCAAGTAAAGTCTGTGTTTGAAATGAATAAGGACCATCCACTCAACGGTTGATTAAATACAAACCATGGATCTATCTAAATCTCCTAGGAAATCCATGGTCATCCACTCAACACCTGATTAAAACCTAACCGTCAGATCGAGGTGTAATAAATATCATGGAAGGTTCAAATCTAACCGTTCATCGGGATGATAGATCTATGGTGGAGATGTAGCATGCATCACCAAAGGGAGAATAGGTTAATGAGAAGGTTGGCATCCATGTAGGTGGTTTGTAAATTACCATGGTAGACATGTGGTAGCATCTTGTGAAATAAGGATACTCTGATAGCGGGTTTCTAAAACCATTCTAATCACCCGTCCCACTAAGAGGGATACCACGAGTGGTAAGTAGTAATTCCATACATATTAATAATCTGTTGGTCATGAACTTTGTTCCTATGGAGTGAATAACTTAGCACTTGTCTATTTCAATACATGCAATACGCTTAAAAAGGCTTGAAATTTGATAACCATTAAAAGGAAAATACTCCAAGAAAAAGTGCATGGCTTACGAGTGAAAATTAAAAACATGATTCTTAATTTAAAAATATTTTGAAGAAAAAACCTAGGTCACTCGATTACTTAAAAACACAACAACAAAACAAGCCATTAGCACCTAGAACGATGTCAAAATTTAGTGTTTTTGAGTACATGAATTGGGATCAATGGTCAGTGTAAAACCCAACACCAAATGGCGTGTTCAGTTGGGCACTAGAATTAGTTCTGGATTTAGAGACTACAATAGCGTCGGATATATCACCTACAATAGCACTGGATTTAGCACCTAGAATTGTAGCATCCAATTTTGCTTCCTTCTATACTTCTGGTTTTTCTCCCAATCATGCTTCATGTTTTTCTTCTGGTATAGCATCGAAAATAGCTTTTAAATTGGATTCCAAATTTACTCCAAGCTTTTCTTCCATTATTGTGTCTTTTATTGCTTCTAAAATGGCTTCCATTATTGTGTCTTTTGTTGCTTCTAAAATTTCTTCCATTTTTACTTCTTTGTTTGTTACCTAAATTGCTTATTTTTTTGCTTCCTAGGTAGCGCCAAGTTTTGCTTCCAAGATTTCTTTTGGTTTGGCTTCCATTGTTGTTTTTTTTTGTCTTCCAAAGTGCCACCAGGTTTTTCTCTTTAATTGGCACCAATATTTGCTTCCAAAATTGCTTCCTTATTAGCACCATGGTTTGCTTCCTTTTAGTTCCAAGGTTTGCTTCATTTTTAGTGCCTGGTTTTTCTTTTTTTTTTAGGTCCAAGGCTTACTTCCTTTTAGTGATGTATTTGTTTCTTAATTAGCATCCAGTTTTGCTTCTTGTTGAGCAACCAATTTAGCTTCATACTTAGATCTAGAAATAGCTCCAAGTATAGCTTCCAATTTAATTTTGAGTTTTACTTCCATTTTAGAGCCACATTTTGCTTCCATTTTAACAACTTATGTTGCTTCCTTTATAGCTTCCATTTAGAAATTTAATATTTTTTATTTCAATTTAATTAGTTAAATATATCATGCCTCTTAAAAAACTTATATTATTATAGAGTAAGTCATATTGCATTTGAAGTATTTTATAGGATAACATTTATGAAGAATTTTTAGGGAAACGAACATCCATACAAACTAAGAACATCATTATACTTATTAAATCTCCATCCAAATAAAATTTACAACATACAATATATATAAAATAATAATATAATGATTATAACATTATCATCATCTATAATTAAAACAAGTGAGTCAAATAAACCAATATTAGATAAGTATCATGTCAAACAACTTATATCTTAAAAAAAAAATAGATATATCATTTGAAATGTATATCATAACTTTTCTGGAGATCTTAAAAAAAATAGATATCGCATTTCAAATTTATGTCATATCATTCATGAAGAAATTTAATTGAATTTGACAACATCCATCCTGAGTAGTATAGTAAAATCATCATACGTAATAAATATCCATTCAAAAATCATCGACCACTTCCTATATATATATATATATATATATATATATATATATTAACAAGTCAATACTGATAAGAACATCATCATATATAAATAAAACAATTGAAATTAAAATATGGCAGTAGGTCAATAACATGTCAAAATGATACAAGTCAAGATGATACATGTATAAATGATATAAGTCAAAATGACACAACTCAATAATATGGTACTACAGGTGAAAATGATACATATGATAGTAAACATGAAAAGAGGCATCATAATGATATATAAACAATGATCCCTGATGTAGTCTATATGGTCAATGTCACTGGATACTACCAGCAACTAGCTTGTCATCATCATCACTATCATGATCAACATTTTCCTCATCATCATTATCTCCCATGTCTGTATCAGACCCATTATAATATGGATTTATCTCATGAGGATCAATTGGATCTTCTGGAAGACCTGTGTTCTACAAAAAAAACATTCAAAATGAAATTTTTTTGTTTATTTCATGCAATAATTATTTTTTATGTTATATTTCTAATATTACAAAATATGAAACGAAACCATAATAATATTACATCATATCAAAGTGCACATACCATAATAAAATTTCAAATAAGTTACAGATAAGATGTCATTCCAATGATGTAAAACATGTAACAATTCCAATAAACGTTAGTAAAGATCATAAAAAAATTTGTTATACAATTTAATTATCAAATGTAAATTCTATTACATAACCGTAAGTGCCAACCCTCTCCATTAAGTTACAACCAGTCTATAGGTAATTATGAATATTCTCTCGATATTATTCAACTAGACCACATCCAAATTTCAATCCTTCCAAWGAAATCATTTGCATGTTTATGTCAAACAATATTCACTTCTAGACATGCTCTTACACATATGGAATGCCCAACCTTTAATACATTAAAGAAATGATACATTTGTATTAAGGAATCCAATTTATGAAATCATTCCTTGGGAGAGGATGAACAATGTGGTCACCTATTCCATGCCTAAACAAGCTTGCAACATTTCATGAAACTCAAAAATGTTGATCCGTTAGGTTTTTATGCCCCAATGAGGTATTGAAGAACAATTCTTTGAATGGTTTGGGATGCGACTTGCAACTGCACATAAAAGAAAAATCGATACTCGGATTGAGGAACCATCGATTCTGATGGATTCCTAGGATAAGATTTTAGCTAGAGCACCCCTCACTCCTGGGTGCCATGCCTCATAAGTTTCTTTACTCATTGATTTCAAGAACTAGGGTTTTTCTTAGTTAGAAGCAATGAAACATTTGGATTAAGGGGTCCAATTTATGAAACCATGCCTTGGGAGCATATCGACAATGTGGTCACCTATTCCATGCCTAAACAAGCTTGCAACATCTCACTTAACTCAAAAATGTTGATCTATTAGGTTTTTATGCCTCAAGAAGGTATTGGTCAAGAGTCCCTAAAATGGTTTGGGATGCAACTTGAAACTAGGCATAAAAAAAAAAATGAGACTCGGATTGAGGAACCATTAACTCTGATGGATTCTTGGCATAGGATTTCATCTTCACTTCTAAATTCCATGCTTCAAAAGTTTCTTTCACCATTGATTTCGAGAACTAGGGTTTTTCTCAGTTATAAGAAATGCAACATTTGGATTAAGGGATCGAATTTATGAAACCATGCCTTAGGAGTGGATGGAAAAAGTGGTCACTTATACCATTCCTAAAAAAGTTTGCAACATCTCACGAAACTAAAAAATGTTGCTCTATTAGATTTTTATCCCCTAAGGAGGTATTGGCCAAGAGTCTGGGAAATGGTTTGAGATTCGACTTGCAATTGAGAATAAAATGAAAATCGAGACTCGGATTGAGGAACCATCAATTCCATTGGATTCCTAGCATAGGATTTCATATAGAGAACCCTTCACTCCTGGGTCCCATGATTTAGAAGTTGCTTTATTCATCGATTTCGAGAACTAGGGTTTTGCTTAGTAAGAAGCAATGCAACATTTGGATTAAGGGGTCCAATTTATGAAACTGTGTCTCAGGACTGGATAGAAAATGTGGTCACATATTCCATTCCTAAAAAATCTTGCAACATCTCATGGAACTTAAAAATGATGCTTTGTTAGGTTTTTATGCCCCGAGGAGGAATTGGCCAAGAGTCCTTGAAATGGTTTGGGATGTGACTTGCAACTAGGCATAAAACAAAAACCAAGACTCGGATTGAGGAACCATTGAATCCATTGGATTTATGGCATATGATTTCAACTAGATCACTGCTCACTCCTGAGCCCCCTACCTCGAAGGTTGCTTTATTCATTGATTTCGAGAACTAGGGTTTTTCTCAATAAGAAGCAATGCAACATTTCGATTAAGGGGTCCAATTTATGAAATTGTGCCTCAGGAGCAGATGGACAGAATTTTCACCTAGTCCATGTGTAAATAATCTTGCAACATCTCATAGAACTAAAAAATGTTGCTTTGTTAGGGTTTTATGCCCCCCGAAATGGTTTGTGATGCAGCTTGCAACTGGGTATAAAAGGAAAGTTGAGACTCGTATTGTGGAACCGTCGAATCTATTGGATTCCTGGCATACAATTTCAACTAGACCACCCCTCACTTCTGGGTCCCATGCCTCTTAGGTTGCTTTATTCATCAATTTCGGGAACTAGGGTTTTCCCGAGTAAGAAACAATTCAACATTTGGATTAAGGGGTCCAATTTATGAAACCATGCCTCTGGAGTGAATGGACAAAGTGGTAACCTAGTCCATCCCTAAACAAGCTTGCACAATCTCATGGAACTCAAAAATGTTGCTATGTTAGGTTTCCATGCCCCTAGGAGGTATTAGAAAAGAGTCCCTGAAATGGTTTGGGATGTGACTTGCAACTGGGCATAAAATGAAAACTGTGACTTGGATTGAGGAATATTCGACTTTGTTTGATTCCTAACGTAATATTTCAGCTAGATAACCCCTCACTCATGGGTCACATGCCTCAGAGGTTCCTTTATTCATCGATTTCAAGAACTAGTGTTTGGCTCCGTAAAAAGCAATGCAACATTTGGATTAAGGGGTCCAATTTATGAAATTGTGCCTCAGGAGCAGATAAACAATGCGGTCACATATTCCATGACTAAAAAATTTTACATCATCTCACGAAACTCAAAAATGTTTCTCCGCTAGGTTTTTATGCTCCAAGGAGAAATTGGCCAAGAGTCCATGAAATGGTTTGGGATGCGATTTACAACTGGGCATAAAATGAAAATCAAGATTCAAATTGAGGAATCATCAACTTCATTGGATTCTTGGAATATGATTTCAGCTAGAGTACCCCTCACTCCCGGGTGCCATGCATCAAAGGTTTCTTTATTCATCGATTTCGACAACTAGGGCTTTTCCTACTAATAAGAAATGAAACATTTCGATTAAGGGGTCCAATTTATGAAACCATGCCTTGGGAATAGATTGACAGTGTGGTCACCTAGTCCATGCCTAAAAAATCTTGCATCATCTCACAAAACTAAAAAATGATGCTATGTCAGGTTTTTGTTCCCCGAGGAGGAATTGGCCAAGAGTCCCCAAAATGGTTTGGGATGCAACTTGCAACTGCACATAAAATGAAAATTGAGACTCAGATTGAGGAATTGTCGACTCCGTTGGATTCATGGCATACAATTTCAGCTAGAGAACCCCTCACTCTCTGGTCCCATGCCTTGGAGGTCACTTTAGTCATCGATTTCAAGAATTGGGGTTTCTTCCAGTAAGAAGCAATGCAAAATTTCAATTAAGGGGTCCAATTAATGAAACCATGGCTCGGGAGAGGATGGAAAATGTGGTCACCTAGTCCATGCCTAAATAATCTTGCAGCATCTCACGAAACTAAAAAATGTTCCTTTGTTAGGTATTTATTCCCCAAGAATGAATTCACCAAGAGTCCACGAAATGGTTTGTGATGCGGCTTGCAATTGGGCATAAAATGAAAATCAAGACTTGTATTGAGGGACCACCAACTCCGTTGAATTTCTGGAATAAGATTTCAACTAGAGCACCTCTCACTCCCAAGTATCATTCCTTAGAGGTTATTTTATTCATAAATTTTGAGAACTAGGGTTTCGCCTAATAAGAAGCAATG
>JASDQU010819201.1:24823-36905 GCA_032191745.1 Picea mariana | reverse complement strand
AATGGTTTAGGATGCAACTTGCAACTGCACATAAAATGAAAATCAAGACTTGGATTGAGGAATCGACAACTTCGTTGGATTTGTGGCATACAATTTCAGTTGGAGAACCCCTCACTCTCTAGTCCCATGCCTCGGAGAGGTCACTTTAGTCATCGATTTTGAGAACTGGGGTTTCATCCAATAAGAAGCAATGCAAAATTTCAATTAAGGGGTCCAATTAATGAAACCATGCCTCGGGAGAGGATGGAAAATGTGGTCACCTAGTCCATGCCTAAACGAGATTGCAACATCTCATGGAACTAAAAAATGTTCCTTCGTTAGGTTTTTATGCCCCAAGAAGGAATTGACCAAGACTCCATGAAATGGTTTGTGATGCGGCTTGCAACTGGGCATAAAATGAAAACCAAGACTTGTATTTCAGAACCATCAACTCCGTTGAATTCCTGGCATAAGATTTCAGCTAGAGCACCCCTCACTCCCAGGTCTCATGCCTTAGAGGTTGTTTTATTCATAAATTTCGAGAACTAGGGTTTCATCTAGTAAGAAGCAATGAAACATTTGGATTAAGGGTTCCAATTTATGAAACCATGCCTCGGGAGTGAATGGACAATGTGGTCACCTAGTCCAAGCCTAAAAAATCTTGCAACATCTCACAGAACTCAAAAATCTTGCTACGTTAGGTTTTTATTCCCCAAGGAGGTATTATCCAAGAGTCCCTGAAATGGTTTGGGATGCAACTTGATAATATGCATAAAATGAAAAAGAGACTTGGATTGAGGAATCGTCGACTCTGATGGATTCCTGGCATAGGATTTCAGCTAGAGCATCCCTCACTCTTGGGTGCCATGCTTTGGAAGTTGTTTTACTCATTAATTTCGAGAAATGATTTTTTTCTCGGTTAGAAGAAATGAAACATTTGGATTAAGGATTCCCATTTATGAAACCATGCCATGGGAGAGGATTGACAAAGTGGTCACTTAGACCATGCCTAAAAAAATTTGCAACATCTCATAGAACTCAAAAATAATGCTTCGTTAGGTTTTTATTCCCCAAGGAGTTATTGGCCAAGAGTCCTAATGGTTTGGGATGCGACTTGCAATAGGGAATAAAAAAAAAAGTGATACTTAGATTGAGGGATCATCGACTCCTTCGGATTCCTGGAATAGGATTTTAGCAAGAGCACCCCTCATTCTTGGGTGCCATGCCTAGGAAATTACTTTATTCATCAATTTTGAGAACTAGGGTTTTGCTCAATCATAAGCCTTGCAATATTTGGATTAACAGGTCCAATTTATGAAACTGTGCCTCGGGAGAGGATGTACAATGTGGTCACCTAGTCCATGCCTAAAAAAACTTGCATCATCTCACGAAACTAAAAATTGTTGCTCCGTTAGGTTTTTATGTCCCAAAGAGGAATTGGCCAAGAGTCCCTGAAATGGTTTGGGATATGACTTGCAACTGGGCATAAAAAAAAAATCGAGAGTCATATTGAGGAACCATTGACTCCATTGGATTCCTTCCATACGATTTTTTCTAGAGCACCCCTCACTCCCAGGTCCTATGCCTCGGAGGTTTCTTTATTCATTGGTTTTGAGAGCTAGGGTTTTTCTCAGTAAGAAGCAATGCAACATTTCAATTAAGTGGTCCAATTTATGAAATCATGCCTCGGGAGACGATGGAAAAATTGGTCGCCTGGTCCACGCCTAAAAAAGCTTGCAACATCTCATAGAACTCAAAAATGTTTCTCCATTAGGATTTTATGCCCCGAGGAGGAATTAGCCAAGAGTCCCCGAAATGGTTTGGGATGCATCTTGCAACTGGGTATAAAATGAAAACCAAGACTCTTTTTATGGAACCTCTGATTCTGTTGGATTCATGACATATGATTTCAGCTAGAGAACTCCTCACTCTCAATTCCCATGCCTCATAGGTTGTTTTATTCATCGATTTCGAGGACTAGGGTTTCACCTAGTAATAAACAATGCAACATTTGGATTAAGGGGTTGAATTTATGAAATTGTGCCTTGAAAAAGAGTGGAAAAGATGGTCACTAATTACATGCCTAAACAATATTGTAACATCTCACAGAACTCAAAAAAGTTTCTTTGTTAGATTTTTATGCCCCGAGGAGTTATTATCCAAGAGTCCCCAAAATGGTTTGGGATGTGACTTGAAATTGGGCATAAAATGAAAATAGAGACTTAGATTGAGGAACCATCAACTCTGTTGGATTCTTGGCATATGATTTTTTCTATAGCACCCCTTACTCCTAGGTTCCATGCCTCAAAAGTTTCTTTATTCATCGATTTTGAGAATTAGTGTTTGGCTCCGTAAAAATGAATGAACCATTTGAATTAAGGGGTCTAATTTATGAAAATGTGCATCAATAGTGGATGGACAATTTGGTAACCTATTTCATTCATATTCCATGCCTAAAAATGCTTGCAACATCTCACATAACTCAAAAATGTTGCTTCGTTAGGTTTTTATGCCCCGAGGAGGAATTGACAACAAGTCCCCAAATGGTTTGTGATGCAGCTTGCAACTAGATATAAAACCAATACCGAGACTGGTATTGCAGAACCATCGACTCTGTTGGATTCCTGGAATACAATTTCAACTATATCACCCCTCACTTTCGGGTCCCATGCCTCATAGGTTTCTTTATTCATTGATTTCGGGAACTATGGTTTCGCCCAGAAAGAAACAATGCAACATTTGGATTAAAGGGTCCAATTTATGAAACTATCCCTCAGGAGAGGATGGAAAAAGTGGTCACCTATTCCATGCCTAAACAAGATTGCAACATCTCATGGAACTCAAAATGTTGCTCTGTTAGGCTTTTATGCCTCGAGGAGGTATTAGCAAAGAGTCCCCCAAAGAGTCCGCGAACCTACCACATAAAATAATTCCAAGTAAAGTATGTGTTTGAAATGAATAAGGACCATCCACTCAACGGTTGATTAAATACAAACCATGGATCTATCTAAATCTCCTAGGAAATCCATGGTCATCCACTCAACACCTGATTAAAACCTAACCATCAAATCGAGGTGTAATAAATATCGTGGGACATTCAATTCTAACCGTTCATCGGGATGATAGATATATGGTGGAGATGTAGCATTCATCACCGAAGGGAGAATAGGTTAATGAGAAGGTTGGCATCCATGTAGCTGGTTTGTAAATTACCATGGTAGACATGTGGTAGCATCCTGTGAAACAAGGATACCCCGATAGTGGGTTTCTAAAACCATTCTAATCACTCGTCCCACTAAGAGGGATACCACGAGTGGTAAGTAGTAATTCCATACATATTAATAATATGTTGGTCATGAACTTTGTTCCTATGGAGTGAATAACTTAGCACTTGTCTATTTCAATACATGCAATACGCTTAAAAAGGCTTGAAATTTGATAACCATTAAAAGGAAAAAACTCCAAGAAAAAGTGCATGGCTTACGAGTGAAAATTAAAAACATGATTCTTAATTTAAAAATATTTTGAAGAAAAAACCTAGGTCACTCGATTACTTAAAAACACAACAACAAAACAAGCCATTAGCACCTAGAATAGTGTCGAAATTTAGTGTTTTTGAGTACATGAATTGGGATCAATGGTCAGTGTAAAACCCAACGCCAAATGGCGTGTTCAGTTGGGCACTAGAATTAGTTTTGGATTTAGAGCCTACAATAGCGTCAGATATATCACCTACAATAGCACTGGATTTAGCACCTAGAATTGTAGCATCCAATTTTGCTTCCTTCTGTACTTCTGGTTTTTCTCCCAATCATGCTTCATGTTTTTCTTCTGGTATAGCATCGAAAATAGCTTTTAAATTGGATTCCAAATTTACTCCAAGCTTTTCTTCCATTATTGTGTCTGTTATTGCTTCTAAAATGGCTTCCATTATTGCGTCTTTTGTTGCTTCTAAAATTTCTTCCATTTTTACTTCTTTGTTTGTTACCTAAATTGCTTATTTTTTTGCTTCCTAGGTAGCGCCAAGTTTTGCTTCCAAGATTTCTTTTGGTTTGGCTTCCATTGTTGTTTTTTTTTGTCTTCCAAAGTGCCACCAGGTTTTTCTCTTTAATTGGCACCAATATTTGCTTCCAGAATTGCTTCCTTATTAGCACCATGGTTTGCTTCCTTTTAGTTCCAAGGTTTGCTTCATTTTTAGTGCCTGGTTTTTCTTTTTTTTTAGGTCCAAGGCTTACTTTCTTTTAGTGTTGTATTTGTTTCTTAATTAGCATCCAGTTTTGCTTCTTGTTGAGTTACCAATTTAGCTTCATACTTAGATCTAGAAATAGCTCCAAGTATGGCTTCCAATTTAATTTCGAGTTTTACTTCCATTTTAGAGCCACATTTTTCTTCCATTTTAACAACTTATGTTGCTTCCTTTATAGCTTCCATTTAGAAATTTAATATTTTTTATTTCAATTTAATTAGTTAAATATATCACGCCTCTTAAAAAACTTATATTATTATAGAGTAAGTCATATTGCATTTGAAGTATTTTATGGGATAACATTTATGAAGAATTTTTAGGGAAACGAACATCCATACAAACTAAGAACATCATTATACTTATTAAATCTCCATCCAAATAAAATTTACAACATACAATATATATAAAATAACAAGATAATGATTATAACATTATCATCATCTATAATTAAAACAAGTGAATCAAATAAACCAATATTAGATAAGTATCATGTCAAACAACTTATATCTTAAAAAAAAAATAGATGTATCATTTGAAAATAGATATAAATGTTAGTAAAGATCATAAAAAAATTTGTTATACAATTTAACTATCAAATGTAAATTCTATTACATAACCGTAAGTGCCAACCCTCTCCATTAAGTTACAACCAGTCTATAGGTAATTATGAATATTCTCTCGATATTATTCAACTAGACCACATCCAAATTTCAATCCTTCCAAAGAAATCATTTGCATGTTTATGTCAAACAATATTCACTTCTAGACATGCTCTTACACATATGGAATGCCCAACCTTTAATACATTAAAGAAATGATACATTTGTATTAAGGAATCCAATTTATGAAATCATTTCTTGGGAGAGGATGAACAATGTGGTCACCTATTCCATGCCTAAACAATCTTGCAACATTTCATGAAACTCATAAATATTGATCCGTTAGGTTTTTATGCCCCAATGAGGTATTGGAGAACAATTCTTTGAATGGTTTGGGATGCGACTTGCAACTGCACATAAAAGAAAAATCGATACTCGGATTGAGGAACCATTGATTCTGATGGATTCCTAGGATAATATTTTAGCTAGAGCACCCCTCACTCCTGGGGGCCATGCCTCATAAGTTTCTTTACTCATTAATTTCAAGAACTAGGGTTTTTCTTAGTTAGAAGCAATGAAACATTTGGATTAAAGGGTGCAATTTATGAAACCATGCCTTGGGAGCATATCGACAATGTGGTCACCTATTCCATGCCTAAACAAGCTTGCAACATCTCACTTAACTCAAAAACGTTGATCTGTTAGGTTTTTATGCCTCAAGAAGGTATTGCTCAAGAGTCCCTAAAATGGTTTGGGATGCAACTTGAAACTGGGCATAAAACAAAAGATGAGACTCAGATTGAGGAACCATTGACTCTGATGGATTCTTGGCATATGATTTCATCTTCACTCTTGAATTCCATGCTTCAAAAGTTTCTTTAACCATTGATTTCGAGAACTAGGGTTTTGCTCAGTTATAAGCAATGCAACATTTGGATTAAGGGATCAAATTTATGAAACCGTGCCTCAGGATTGGATGGAAAAAGTGGTCACTTATACCATTCCTAAACAAGCTTGCAACATCTCACGAAACTAAAAAATGTTGCTCTATTAGGTTTTTATCCCCTAAGGAGGTATTGGCCAAGAGCCTGGGAAATGGTTTGAGATTTGACTTGCAATTGAGAATAAAATGAAAATCGAGACTCAGATTGAAAAACCATCAACTCCATTGGATTCCTAGCATAGGATTTCATATAGAGAACCCTTCACTCCTGGGTCCCATGATTTAGAAGTTGCTTTATTCATCGATTTCGAGAACTAGGGATTTGCTTAGTAAGAAGCAATGCAACATTTGGATTAAGGGGTCCAATTTATGAAACTATGTCTCAAGACCGGATAGAAAATGTGGTCACATATTCCATCCTAAACAATCTTGCAACATCTCATGGAACTTAAAAATGATGCTCTGTTAGGTTTTTATCCCCCGAGGAGGAATTGGCCAAGAGTCCTTGAAATGGTTGGGGATGCGACTTGCAACTGGGCATAAAACAAAAACCAAGACTCGGATTGAGGAACCATTGAATCCATTGGATTTGTGGCATATGATTTCAACTAGAGCACTGCTCACTCCTGAGCCCCCTACCTCGAAGGTTGCTTTATTCATTGATTTCGAGAACTAGGGTTTTTCTCAATAAGAAGCAATGCAACATTTCGATTAAGGGGTCCAATTTATGAAATTGTGCCTCAGGAGCAGATGGACAGAATTTTCACCTAGTCCATGTGTAAATAAGCTTGCAACATCTCACAAAACTAAAAAATGTTGCTTTGTTAGGGTTTTATGCCCCGAGTAGGAATTGGCCAAGAGTCCCTGAAATGGTTTGTGATGCGGCTTGCAACTGGGTATAAAAGGAAAGTTGAGACTCATATTGTGGAACCGTCAAATATGTTGGATTCTTGGCATACAATTTCAACTAGACCACCCCTCACTTCTGGGTCCCATTCCTCTTAGGTTGCTTTATTCATCAATTTCGAGAACTAGGGTTTTCCCGAGTAAGAAACAATTCAACATTTGGATTAAGGGGTCCAATTTATGAAACCATGCCTCTGGAGTGAATGGACAAAGTGGTAACCTAGTCCATCCCTAAACAAGCTTGCACCATCTCATGGAACTCAAAAATGTTGCTATGTTAGGTTTCCATGCCCCTAGGAGGTATTATAAAAGAGTCCCTAAAATGGTTTGGGATGTGACTTGCAACTGGGCATAAAATGAAAACTGTGACTTGGATTGAGGAATATTCGACTCCGTTTGATTCCTAATGTAATATTTCAGCTAGATAACCCCTCACTCATGGGTCACATGCCTTAGAGGTTCCTTTATTCATAGATTTCAAGAACTAGTGTTTGGCTCCGTAAAAATCAATGCACCATTTGGATTAAGGGGTCCAATTTATGAAATTGTGCCTCGGGAGCGGATAAACAATGCGGTCACATATTCCATGACTAAAAAAATTTACATCATCTCACGAAACTAAAAAATGTTTCTCCATTAGGTTTTTATGCTCCAAGGAGCAATTGGCCAAGAGTCCATGAAATGGTTTGGGATGCAATTTACAACTGGGCATAAAATGAAAATCAAGAGTCGGATTGAGGAATCGTCAACTTCATTGGATTCTTGGAATATGATTTCAGCTAGAGTACCCCTCACTCCCGGGTGCCATGCATCAGAGGTTTCTTTATTCATCGATTTCGACAACTAGGGCTTTTCCTAGTAATAAGAAATGAAACATTTCGATCAAGGGGTCCAATTTATGAAACCATGCCTTGGGAATAGATTGATAGTGTGGTCACCTAGTCCATGCCTAAAAAATCTTGCATCATCTCACAAAACTAAAAAATGATGCTATGTTAGGTTTTTGTTCCCCGAGGAGGAATTGGCCAAGAGTCCCCAAAATGGTTTGGGATGCAACTTGCAACTGCACATAAAACGAAAATCGAGACTCAGATTGAGGAATTGTCGACTCCGTTGGATTCATGGCATACAATTTCAGCTAGAGAACCCCTCACTCTCTGGTCCCATGCCTTGGAGGTCACTTTAGTCATCGATTTTGAGAATTGGGGTTTCTTCCAGTAAGAAGCAATGCAACATTTCAATTAAGGGGTCCAATTAATGAAACCATGCCTCGGGAGAGGATGGAAAATGTGGTCACCTAGTCCATGCCTAAACAATCTTGCAGCATCTCACGAAACTAAAAAATGTTCCTTGATTAGGTTTTTATTCCCCAAGAATGAATTGACCAAGAGTCCACGAAATGGTCTGTGATGCGGCTTGAAATTGGGCATAAAATGAAAATCAAGACTTGTATTGTGGGACCACCAACTCCGTTGAATTTCTGGAATAAGATTTCAACTAGAGCACCTCTCACACCCAAGTATCATTCCTTAGAGGTTGTTTTATTCATAAATTTCGAGAACTAGGGTTTCGCCTAGTAAGAAGCAATGCAACATTTGGATTAAGGGGTCCAATTTATGAAACCATGCCTCGTGAGTGAATGGACAATGTGGTCACCTATTCCAATCCTAAAAGATCTTGCAACATCTCACAAAACTCAAAAATGTTGTTTTTTTAGGTTTTTATTCCCCAAGGAGGTATTGGCCAAGAGTCCTTGAAATGGTTTGGGATGCAACTTGCAACTGCGCATACAACGAAACCGAGACCTGTATTGAGGAACCATCGACTCTGAGGGATTCCTGGCATAGGATTTTAGCTAGAGAATCCCTCACTCTTGGGTGCCATGCTTTGGAAGTTGTTTTACTCATTGATTTCGAGAACTAGAGTTTTTCTTAGTTAGATTTTATGCCCCGAGGAGGAATTAGTCAAGAGTCCCCGAAATGGTTTGGGATGCATCTTGCAACTGGGTATAAAATGAAAACCAAGACTCTTTTTACGTAACCATAGATTTTTTTGGATTCCTATCATATGGTTTCAGCAAGAGCACCCCTCACTCTTAGGTCCCATGCCTCAGAGGTTGCTTTATTCATTGATTTCGAGAACTAGGGTTTCACCTAGTAATAATCAATGCAACATTTGGATTTATGAAACCGTGCCTCGAGAGAGATTGGAAAAAGTGGTAACTAATTCCATGCCTAAACAAGATTGTAACATCTCATGGAACTCAAAAATGTTGCTTTGTTAAATGTTTATGCCCCGAGGAGTTATTAGCCAAGAGTCCTCGAAATGGTTTGGGATGTGACTTGCAATTGGTTATAAAATGAAAATCAAGACTTATATTGAGGAACTGTCGACTCTGTTAGATTCGTGGCATAGGATTTTAGCTATAGCACCCCTCACTCCTGGGTTCCATGCCTCAAAAGTTGCTTTATTCATCGATTTTGAGAATTAGTGCTTGGCTCCGTAAGAAGCAATGCATCATTTGGATTAAGGGATATAATTTATGAAAATGTTCCTCGGGAGTGGATGTAAAATGTGGTAACCTAGTCCATTCCTATTCCATGCCTAAAAAATCTTGCAGCATCTCACTTAACTCAAAAATGCTACTCCGTTAGGTTTTTATGCCCCGATGAGGAATTGACAAAGAGTCCCCAAATGGTTTGTGATGCAGGTTGCAACTGGATATAAAACCAATATCGAGACTCATATTGCAGAACCATCGACTTCGTTGGATTCCTGGAATACAATTTCAACTAGATCACCCCTCACTTTCAAGTCCCATGCCTCATAGGTTGCTTTATTCATTGATTTCAGGAACTATGGTTTCGCCCAGTAAGAAACAATACAACATTTGGATTAAAGGGTCCAATTTATGAAACTATGCCTCAGGAGCGGATGGAAAAAGTGGTCACCTATTCCATGCCTAAACAAGCTTGCAACATCTCATGGAACTCAAAAATGCTGCTATGTTAGGATTTTATGCTTCGAGTAGGTATTAACAAAGAGTCCCCCAAACGGTTTGGGATGCGACTTGTAACTAGGCATAAAACAAAAACTGAGACTCAGATTGAGGAACCATCTACTCCATCTGATTCCTAGAATAATATTTTAACTATATCACCCCTCACTCATGGGTCACATTCCTCATAGGTTTCTTTATTCATCGATTTAGAGAACTAGGATTTGACTCTGTAAGATTCAATGCAACATTTGGATTAATGGGTCCAATTTATGAAATTGTGCCTCAGGAGCGAATGGAAAATGTGGTCACCTATTCCATGCCTGAATAAGCTTGCAACATCTCACGGAACTAAAAAATGTTGCTTTGTTAGGTTTTTATGCCCCGAGGAGGAATTGGCCAAGAGTCCATGAAATGGTTTGGGATGTGACTTACAACTAGGCATAGAACGAAAACAAAGAGTTGAAATGAGTAACCATCGACTTTGTTGGATTCCTGGAATATGATTTAAGCTAGAACACCCCTCACACTCAAGTACCATACCTCAGAGGCTACTTTATTCATCGATTATCGAAAACTAGGGTTTCGCGCAGTAATAAGCAATGCAACATTTCGATTAAGGGGTAAAATTTATGAAATTGTGCCTTATGAGTGGATGGAAAATGTGGTCACCTAGTCTATGCCTAAAGAAGCTTGCATCACCTCACGAAACTAAAAAATATTTCTATGTTAGGTTTTTGTGCCCCAAGGAGGAATTTTCCAAGAGTCCTCGAAATGGTTTGGGATGCGACTTGCAATTGCGCATAAAATGAAAACTGAGACTCAGATTGAGGAACTTTCAACTATGTTGGATTCCTAGCATACAATTTCAACTAGAGAACCCCTCACTCTTGGGTCCCATGCCTCAAAGGTCACTTTATTCATCGATTTTGAGAACTAGGGTTTCATCCAATAAGAAGCAATGCAACATTTAGATGAAGGGGTCCAATTTATGAAACCATTCCTCGGGAGATGATGGACAATGTGGTCACCTATTCCATGCCTAAACAAGCTTGCAACATCTCACGAAACTCAAAAATGCTACTTCGTTAGGTTTTTATGCCACAAGGATGAATTGGCCAAGAATCCATGAAATGGTTTGGGATGCGGCTTGCAAGTGGGCATAAAATGAAAACCGATAATTGTATTGCGGAACCATCAACTCCGTTGGTTTCCTCGCATAATATTTCAGCTAGATCACCCCTTACTCATGGGTCACATGCCTTTGTGATCACTTATTACATTCCTAAACATGCTTTCAACATCTCATAGAACTAAAAAAAAAGCTACTATGTTAGGTTTTTATGCCTCGAGGAGGTATTAGCCAAGAGTCCCTGAAATGGTTTGGGATGCGACTTACAACTGGGCATAAAACAAAAATTGAGACTCGGATTGAGGAACCGTCGACTCTGTTGGATTCCTGGCATAGGATTTCAGCTAGAACACCCCTCACTCATTGGTCCCATGCCTCAAAAGTTGTTTTATTCATCAATTTTGAGAACTAGGGTTTGCCTCCGTAAGAAGCAATGCAACATTTGGATTAAGGGGTCCAATTTATGAAACCATCCCTCGAGAGTGGATGGACAATGTGATCACATGTTCCATGCCTAAACAAGCTTGTATCATCTCACAGAACTCAAAGATGTTTCTCTGTTAGGTTTCTCTGCCCCAAGGAGGAATTGGCCAAGAGTCCCTGAAATGGTTTGGGATGTGACTTGCAACTGAGCATAAAATGAAAATCGAGACTCAGATTGAGGAAATATAAACTCCTTGGATTCCTGGCATACAATTTCATCTAGATAACCCCTCACTCCTGGGGCCCATGCCCCATAGGTTGCTTTATTCATCGATTTCAAGAACTAGGGTTTCTCCCAGTAAGAAGCAATGCAACATTTTGATTAAGGGGTCCAATTTATGAAACTATTCCTTAAGAGTAGATGGACAATGTGGTCACGTAGTCCATGCCTAAAATATCTTGTATCATCTCACAGAACTCAAAAATGTTGCTTTGTTAGGTTTTATGCCCCAAGGAGGAATTGACTAAGATTCCCCGAAATGGTTTTGGATGCGACTTGCAACTGGGCATAAAATGAAAATCAAGACTCGTATTGCAGAATCGTTGAATCCATTGGATTCCTAGCATATGATTTTAGCTAAATAACCCCTCACTCATAGGTCCCATGCCTTGGAGGTTGCGTTATTCATCGATTTCAAGAACTAGGGTTTCACCCAGTAAGAAACAATGAAAGATTTGGATTAAGTGGTCCAATTTATGAAACTGTGCCTCGGGAGCGGATGGACAAAGTGGTCACCTATTCCATTCTTAAACAATCTTACAGCATCTCACGGAAATAAAAAAGTGTTGTTCCATT
>JASDQU010819201.1:0-12083 GCA_032191745.1 Picea mariana | reverse complement strand
CTCCGCTCGAGGAAGATGTGTCGCCTGTTGGTAGTCGTCAAAGGATTTGCGCGAAACTATCCATTATCTTGTTCCTCTGTTGCATGAGGGCTTCCTCAAGGAACATTTTGAAAGGATCTCGTGTCCCATCATATTTATTTTCTCTTGCCATGAGAGGTCACTTGGGCGTGCGATAGCTTTTGTCCTTAAGAGAAAGAAGCTCGAGACCCAATTCTTTGTACTTTGACCTTGTTGGGGACATGCATTAAGACGACAAGGAGCAGACCGCTCTGATACCACTGATATGAATTTTCTGAGCAGAATGAAATGAATATAGATTATTAAAATATGCTTAACACAGAATAACAGAGATACAGTAAAATTGGTTTTCTATTCAATGAGGAAATAAGTTGAAACTGCAAAATGCAGCGGAAAACAAACTTGCTGGAATGGTGGCGGCTTATCTCTAAGAAGAGATGTGACGGTTGCGCTCATTCACAAGAAGATCATTACAATGAGGCTCTGAAGGAATTTTTACAATAAACAGGAGTGTCAAAAACCATAGACATCCAAAAACCTAACCCTAGGAGATGAAGTTTCAAAAGTCATGTGGGCCCCGTTTGGGTAAGTTAGTACATCAACTTCCCGGGGTCGTAACTTTTGCATACGATCTCTGTTTTAGGCACACGATAGCCCATTGGAAAGGTATCTTCAAGGAGATTCATTTTGGGGGCTCAATCAGAGATTTTGGATTTATTGAGAAGCTCGATCCCATAAAACCTTCATTTAGGCCCTCAAAATGGCATTGGAAGTTAAAAACTGCTAAAAATAGTAAATTGCCAAAATTGCCAGAAATTTGTTTTGAGCGAGTTGGAAAAGGTGGGTGGCCACCGATATCCACCTGGATCAGGAATTCAGACAGAAGAATAGGAATATGGATTTTTTCCTTGAGAACATAAGGGAAGTCAGTGGTGACTTCCAAATTGATCTACAAGATCAAACTTGCTAATGATGGCATCATAGAGATGTACAAAGCTTGCTTTATGGCCAAAGGAGTCTCCTGGCAAGAGGGAGAATATTACGACGAGACACTTGCTCCAATAGTCAAAAGATACAGCATCCACAAGATACATAGAGCACATAGAGTAGCGAGAAGATACATGAGAAGGAGTCTCATGTATACAAATTGAAGAAAGCTTTGTACGGGCTTAAGAAGGCACCTAGGGCAGGATATGCTATACAGTTATTTTGATGAGCCTAGGATTGGTTTCCCTTTGATATTGGATGACCTGATTCTAATAGGGAACGAGAAACTCATCATTTAGTGCAAGAGAAATCTTGCATTGGAGTTCGAGATGAGAGACATGGGTATGATGCATTATTTTTTGGGTCTAGAGGTGTGGCAAAAGCCGGATGATATTTTTCATGTGCCAAGGAAAATATGTTGTAAAGATTCTGAAGAGATTTGGAATGATGGATTGTAAAGCCATGCCTACACCGATGGTGATGAATCTGAATCTATTGAGTGATACATCTTCAGAGACAGTGTATTCCACCATGTATAGACAGATGATTGGTTTGTTGATGTATTTGACGAATGCTAGACTAGATATATGATTTGCAGTGAACACTTTGAGTCAATATATGGTTGAACCAAGACGTGTTAACTTGGTTACGGAAAAGGTACTTGAAAGGTATAGTTGATTATGGACTCAAATATGTTTTTTATCATGAGATAAGCCTACAAAGATATACTGATTCAGATTGGGCCGGTAGTGTCGCAGACCGAAAGACTACATTTGGATATTGCTTCAATGTGGGATCAGTTATGATCTCATGGTTCAGCAGGAAGTAGACTACTGTGACACTCAGCACAACTAAGGCAAAGTATATAGCAGTGTGTTCAGCTAGCAGCGAAGCAGTGTGGCTTCATAAGCTTCTTGCAGTATTGTTTGATCTTGAGTTGAAGGTGACTTGTATCTATTGTGACAACTAGAGTTGTGTGAAGTTGTTAGAGAACCCAGTGTTTCATGACAATTCCAAGCATATCGATATCAGGTACCATTATATTGTAGATATGGTGTAGAAGGGAGCAGTGAAGCTCCAGCATGTCGCTACAAATGAGAAGATAGCAGATGTGTTGACCAAGCCTCTATCAAGGGTAAAGTTTTTGTACTTGAGGAACAAGCTTGGCATGGTCCAGAAGGATGTCCCTCATGAAAGGGAGTGATGAGTCACATATGTGATTCTTGGGGCAGTAGCTTGCATAGTGTGGCAGAAACGGGTGGTCATTTACAAGAATGTTATTGACTATGGCACCAGTTAGCATGACCTCGCACAAGGTCAGTAGATGTCGATCCTTTGAGGCTGGCGATTTTCCCAACTTTTCAAGATGGAGGGAAAACCTATGTGGCTGGAGGTGTTTCCTAACCTTGGGCTAGATGGGTAGTGTGTGCGCACTACATATCCTAACCCTCGTGGTTAGATGCCCAGTCATTGTGGGTTGGATGCCTGATGTGCCAACCAGAAGGGTTAGCTTTAGACTAGTTTCCTAGTTCTACATAAGTGGTCGTTGATCTAGACTTTGTGTTAGTGAGTTGGATGACCCTATATACATGAGTGGTCATTGATCCAAACTCCATGTCAGTGAGTTGGATGACCCTATGTACATGAATGATCGTTGATCTAAATTCCATGTGAGTGAGTTGTATGATATTATGTGAGAACTAGATACCAGATTCTATGTGAGATGGTGAGTTGCAGTTTCCCAGACTCCGTTCAGATTGGATAGTAGCACAGTTCTGTGTAAACTGGCTCAAATGCATATTCCATATTTTGTGCGATTTGGACGGTTTCCTAGTTCAATGTGAGCTAGATGCCTAGTTCTATGTGAGATAGATGAAATCCATGTAATGACATAAGGTCTGAGAGGACAATGAGGTTGTTCCCACTAGAGAAATGCTACATGTGTTGATGAGGCCCCAGATGCATGACCGTGACATGACCATCAGATAGTTTGTGTGTGTGACTATGACAAAGTCTGTGTGGCTATGATGGTGATACTTGTGACATGATCTGTTTGATCACGAGATAGCATGTGTGTCTATGGTGATGCTACTTGTAGACTACTTTGCAAGACCATGTGAGTCTTTCCCATGCTATGTGAGATGGATGGATGTGTTTGAGACCATTACATGAAGAACATATTAGTTAATACCTCCCTATATAAGAGGGAGTGTTGATGTTTTGGTAGTTGCAGGAGGTATTAACCTCCAAGTGTAACCTTTGTACTTAGAATAGAATATTCTGGGAGTAAGAGAACCATTAAACAGATGTGTGAAACCCCTAGAAGAGAAGTCGGCCCAAGGAGAATAATAATAAAGAAATAGAAGGCCTTGGATAGAGAAGTCATTCCGACCTAGAAAATTCACTTGGACATGCTAGTATAAATAAGGAGGCACCTAGCCCATTTGGATAGACACACTCACTCACTCAAAAACCAGTGCGCGAGTCTAAGGAGGAACTATGGCAGAAACTAGTGCGCAAGTCTAAGGAGGAATTGTGGAATTAGTTAGGGCGCAAGTCTAAGGAGCAGTAGTGGCAGCTAGGGTGCAAGTATTTCTAGTATCTTCTTCTTGTGTGATTCTCTTGGTAAAGGTACGCTTTATTGGTATTGTCTTGTTGCTACAAGAATAAGTATCCATTTCCAAAGATCGATGATCTTTTTTATCAACTCAGAAGAGCTACATTTTTCTCTAAGATTGACTTGAGGTCTGGATACTATCAAGTTAGGAGTAAGGACGAGGAATTCCACAAGACAACCTTTAGAACAAGGTATAGACATTATGATTATGTGGTAGTTCCATTTGGGCTTACCCATGCACCAACCACCTTTATGTGCTTGATGAATAGTGTTCTCAATAGGTATTTGGATAAGTTTGTCTTGGTGTTTGTGGATGAAGTTTTGGTGTATTCCAATACTAGAGAAGAGCATGAAGAGAATATTAGGGTGGTGTTACAAGTTATGAGAGATCACCATTTGTATGCTAAATTCAGAAATTGTTACTTCTTTAAGAAATAAATCAAGTATTTAGGCCACGCCATTTCAGCAGGAGTGGCAGTAGATCCTGAAAAGATCAAGGAAATCATGGATTTTCCTACCCCTCTAAATGTGACAGATGTAAGATTATTCATGGGATTAGATGGATATTATAAAATTTTCATTAAGGGATTTTCCAAGATTGGTCATCCCAGTACTTAATTATAGAGGAAAGGGGAGAATTTTGTATGGTAAACAAAGTGTGAAGCTAGATTTCAGCAATTGAAGGATATCTTGACCAATGCCTTTGTTTTGAATATTGCAAACCCTAAAAAGGATTTATTGGTATGTATTGATGCTTGCAAAGAACTAGGCATATTTCTTATGCAGGAATGACAAGTGATCAATTATCAATCACGAAAGTTAAATGAACTTGAGCAATAGTATGTCACCCATGACTTGGAGCTTGCAACAATTGTGCATGCGTTGAAGATGTGGACACACTACTTTCTCTGAAGAAGGTTTTTCATGATGATAGACCATTGTGGTTTAAAGAACTTGTTTGGTCAGCCATGGTTGAACGTTAGACAAGCCAGGTGGATGGAACTGATTAGTGAGTTTGATTTTGAGATCAAAAACATAAAAGGAAAGGAAAACAGATTGGCATATGCAGTCATTTGAAGTGTGCAGACCATACGCTTAGCAATAACAAGTGTAGGAGAGTCTGACATCAAGCAAAGGATTAGATTCCTCTTATAAGAAGATGATATTTTCAAACAGGTGAGAGAGGGATTATAGCAAGAACCCAATGAGAAAAAGTATGAATGGTATCAACTTACAGTTGATGGACTATTGTTGTATAACAACAGGTTGTATGTGCCAAACTCAACAGAGTTGAATCATTTGATCATGGATGAATTCCATAGGAGACCTTATGTGGGTCATCCCGGCTATCAAAAAATGGTAACAATAGTAAGGCAGTTGTATTATTTTCCAAAAATGAAGCAAGATATTGTTGAATACATTTCCAAGTGTTTTGAGTGTCAACAAGTCAAGGTTGAACACAAACACCCTACAAGATTATTGCAGCCTTTGCCAATTCCATAATGGAATGGGAGACAATATCCATGGATTTTGTTACTAGTTTTCCAAGAACAGATAGGAAATAAAATCTACTTTCAAAACTATAGATGTTGTTGATGTTTTTATGAAGGAAAATTTATGGTTGCATGGTCTATCCAAGACCATAATTTCAAACAGAGATGTTAAGTTCACTTCAAATTTTTGGAAATTTATGGTTGCATGGTCTACCCAAGACCATAATTTTTAGTTGCATGCAAATCTTGCAGGATATAAACCTTCTCTGGATGAGTGATGGTATAAGGTCTTGATATCTAGAAAGGTATTCGTGTAGCTAGGGAACTCTAAGCCCAGTAAAACCTCTTGTCTTGAAATGGAAATCTTGCAAGATGCAGATCTTCAACCAAGTTTTGAAGTGGGATTGACTTAGCTAATTTTGGTAATGGAAGCCAGAGATTAAGGGAACCTGATAAAGTCTCAGTGAATAATCCTAAAGGACCCTGAGCGATTAAGTCATGAATCGGACTATCACCTTGAAGAAAACATGTGTTTTGAGTCGGGATGAATGACAATCGTAGATTCGGCACTATGAGGTGATATTGACCGTTGATCGCAAGATCGGATCATCAGAGTGTTTGAGTGCAAGGTTGCAAAGGGACTCCGATGAGGGAGGCTCCGAGATAACGAGAGCCATTGATCCATCGAAGGGAGAGGAGATGAAAATTTGGGACCATCAATGAAAGGTGAGAGGAGTGTAAGTATATTGAAAGATGAACAGTCAGAGACCTAGATGAAGGTCTCTAGTGGATTATGAAGACAAGGTAGTCTGGGGATCGTCGATCTATCAGGAGGTGTCTCATAAGATCTCATCCACTGGATCTCATATATATTGTTCTGAGGAGGAAGGTCTTGGAATATTGATTGTTGTGCAATTGTAACCTCCAAATGAACCTAGACCATTGGATGTGTTGAATTTTATGATTCTCACCTCTTGATAGTTATTGTCTTATGATTAATAACAAGATACACTTTCATACAACAGTTATCATAGAATAACGATACAATGAAAATCTCAACTATATACTTCAGCGAAAATGACAAGATCTAGAAATATTAACCATGCACAATAAACAGAAGAACAAAATATTTTATCATGGGAAACCCAACCTTGCGAGAAAACCCAACAACCTTTCTATAGAAGAATTCAGTCCAAGATATTATCAATACAACACCATCAATAGCAAAAATACCATACATAAAAGATCTTCCCCAAGGCTAGCATTAGGAAGACCTAGTGCCTCAATAAGATGACCAAGAGAAACCAAGAATATCCTTCCCAAGTGTGGTGCATTCATCAAGATACTAGAAACCCAAAAATAGAAAAATTAACAAAACAACAACTGCAACTTCTTTTTGCGCACTGCAGAAGGAGTTGTCTAACTGTCCAAATGAAATGATCCAGTCCTATATTTATACTAATCTGGGCGCCTGTCTGGGGCCGACTTCTTATTCTAGGTCTTCAAATTACTTTATTATTTTTCTGTCTCTTACTAGTGGGGTCAACTTCTTATTCTGAGTCTTCAAATTACTTTATTATTTTTCTATCTCTTACTAGTGGGGCCGACTTCTCTTCCTGGGTCTTCAATTTCTTACTGGGGATTCTGTAATGGTGTATATGGGTCTTCTTGTACTTTATTGTGGAGAATTACTTTCCCAAAGTTGTAAATATTCAACACTCCCTCTCAACGAGGGAGGCATTCTCCATACTTGGATTTCTTCTTTCATAGAAAGGTTGTCTTCATGATCCATGTTGATGATAAAACTCCATACAATTGTGCCTAGCACCCCATATGTCAATGAAGACCACACCTGGACCATTCAATTTCAAAAGTACACCCGTGTGAGTGAATGTCACCACAGATAGACCCCTGTGAGCGAATCTACCACTCTGCACTGGTTAAACCACCAATCCTGGGAGAGTGACATCCAATGTTATCTGACATGTTTAAGCACCTCGATTCCATGGGTAAACCCTTGTAAGTAAGGAATATGCCTGGGCCACAGGTACCACCCTGTGAATATCTTCCTGATGATGCAAATCATCAACACTCCCTCTCTGCGAGGAAGACATTTTGCATCATGCATCATGCTTGGCCACTCATCATAGTAAATCTCTTTGAATGAGCTCATCATTCTCCCAAGGTCACACAGACCTATCCTAAATCACACAGGCCTATCTGAGGTCACACAGACCTATCTGGATCATACAGACCCATCCTGGGAGAATGGATCTGGGGTCACACAAACCCATATGATGCTACTAGAATTTCATCAATCTACTCGTATGTGTGTTGGAATCTAACTTATCGATCTACACCATGTCTCGGATGAAGTCCTGCGAGAAGCCTCTGAAACAACACTATTTCATAACTTGTGTCACTAGTTGTGATATACTCTGCCTCTAAGGCATTGAGTGCTACATAATTCTACTTTCTGTTAAGCCAAGAAGCATGGATAATATGATGCAAAACCCACTGGTGCTCTTTCTTTCTACTGCACTTCTTGCCTCATCAGAATATGTATATCTATGCAGCTTCACCCCATCATCTGAGACATATCATGTCCAACTTTACCACATAGGTACATGCTTTGTTGCAACCCAATGGTAGTGTCTCACCTCTACCATAAACTGGCTCAAGGTGAAAATCAAGTATCTCGCATGGTGTTAACAAGGTACATCAAGGATCCAATCAACTTCCTGTACATTGTGGGATCCACCAAATCTGAATCTGAAGTAGAATCACTCAACTTCTTCAGATTTGTCATCATAAGTGTCGTCATGGACTTGTAGTCCATCATATTGAATCTCATAAGTATCCCCTGAATGAGGAAGATCTCATATGATCTCATCACACCTCTAATCCCAAGAGTGAATCCATCCAAGATCCCCCTTCTCTAACTTTGAGGCCAACTCCCTCTGTCACTGGAGTAAGTCTTGTTGTCCAGTCTACCTCACTAGTTTCTCCCTCTGTGACTGAGACAAAATCCATACCCAATCCTCCTCATTGGCTTCCTCCTTTGTCACTGTAGAAATATCTATTGACACAAGTGTATCCTCCCAGGAGATCTCACATCTCCTCGAAGCCTCCTCAAATCATGACACATGTCTGTCAATCCTGGAAGATGTCTCTCTCTCACTAGTACATTGGGCCGATTTTCCAATAATTTACCAACAATGGTTCATTGCAAAAATGTCTCAAGTATGAAGAAGCCCACAATCTGTATTTTTTTATGTCACCAACATCGCACTTGCGACATACTACTATTTCATCGTACGTTTGACAGGAATATCATCTAAAGATTGAAAAATTTTCATCGCAAACGTTCATCACAAGATCGTCTAAAGATCGACAAAATTTTCGTCGCAAGTTTTTGTAAAGATCGAAAAAAATTTCCTCGCAAGTTCGTTTAAAGATCGAAAAAAAATTGTCTAAAGATTGACAACATGTTTGTCTAAAGATCGACAAAAGTTCATCGTAAGAGCCACATAAGTTAGTCACAAGAGAGACAAAAGTTCGACGAACTTTTAGTACTTATGACGGTATTGTCATCGGACTTTCGACAAGGGATTCACGAAATAAATAAAAAAATTAATATAGAATGTCTTAGCCTTTATGGGAACTAAACCTTGGTCAATGGTTCACTAATCCTCACTCTAAAGATTTGGTGGACTGCTCTGACTCTCAAGGCATTGAGTGCTACATAATTCTACTTCCTACTAAGCCAAGAAGCATGGATAATACGATGCAAAACCCATTGGTGCTCTTTCTTTCTAATGCACTTCTTGCCTCATCAGAATATGTATATCTATGCAGCTTCACCCCATCATCTGAGACATATCATGTCCAACTTTACCACATAGGTACATGCTTTGTTGCAACCCAATGGTAGTGTCTCACCTCTACCATAAACTGGCTCAAGGTGCAAAGAAAGTATCTCGCATGGTGTTAACAAGGTATATCAAGGATCCAATCAACTTCCTGTACATTATGGGATCCACCAAATCTGAATCTGAAGTAGAATCACTCAACTTCTTCAGATTTGTCATCATAAGTGTCGTCATGGACTTGTAGTCCATCATATAAAATCTCATAAGTATCCCCTGAATGAGGAAGATCTCATATGATCTCATCACACCTCTAATCCCAAGAGTGCATCCATCCAAGATCCCCCTTCTCAAACTCTGAGGCCAACTCCCTCTGTCACTGGAGTAAGTCTTGTTGTCCAGTCTACCTCACTAGTTTCTCCCTATGTGACTGAGACAAAATCCATACCCAATCCTCCTCATTGGCTTCCTCCTTTGTCACTGTAGAAATATCTATTGAAACTAGTGTATCCTCCCAGGAGATCTCACATCTCCTCGAAGCCTCCTCAAATCATGACACATGTTTGTCAATCCTGGAAGATGCCTCTCTCTCACTAGTACAATGGGCCGATTTTCCAATAATTTACCAACAACGGTTCATTGCAAAAATGTCTCAAGTATGATGAAGCCCACAATCTATATTTTTTCATGTCACCAACATCACACTTGTGACATAGTACTATTTCATCGTACGTTTGACAGAAATATCATCTAAAGATTGAAAAATTTTCATCGCAAACGTTCATCACAAGATCGTCTAAAGATCGACAAAATTTTCGTCGCAAGTTTTTCTAAAGATCGAAAAAAAGTTCCTCGCAAGTTCGTTTAAAGATCGAAAAAAAGTTTGTCTAAAGATTGACAACATGTTTGTCTAAAGATTGACAAAAGTTCATCGTAAGAGCCACATAAGTTAGTCACAAGAGCGACAAAAGTTCGACAAACTTTTAGTTCTTATGAAGGTATTGTCATCGGACTTTCGACGAGGGATTCACGAAATAAATAAAAAAATTAATATAGAATGTCTTAGCCTTTATGGGAACTAAACCTTGGTCAATGGTTCACTAATCCTCACTCTAAAGATTTGGTGGACTGCTCTGACTCTCAAGGAAAATCTGAGACCCATATGTAATGTATCTTATCTCATCTATAACAATGTCAAGGGAATGGGTAACAAGTTAAATATGTATCATGATCAGTAACCAAGGATTAAAATTTACTTTAACGGAAGGCCTATTCCAGCGTTATTAAAGTCTTCTCCCAAGCATCGCTCATCCAAAATCTAGGTCTAATGGTTTGATGATGATTTAAAGTGGCAATATATATATATATATATATATATATATATATATATATTTGAAAAAAAATAGAAGAAAAAATTGTGGAAGGCTTACCAACAAAAGATTATATCATAAATGAAGTGGCCCATAGTTAATCAAACATTAATCTAGCCTACTCTAGCTCTTTAAAAAAAACCAAAAAAAAAATCATAAATTAAGGCATATTCCTCATCAAACAATGTCATGGAACATGTATTTAAGGATTCTCTCTAACATTTTGTGAGCAATGTTAACATTCTCAAATTTGGCATACATTTCTACAAGCCAATTGACCACAACAACATCAAATTAAATCCACTTCATATTGCATAACAGTGAATTTATTTAACTTGTTCCAAAGCCAATAAATGGGAACAAACATATAGAACATTAACAATGTTGATCGAGTTTGGTTTTATTCCCCAGACATGCATTTCATTGAATAATGTCAAGGTTTCATGGTGGTGGTCATTCCGAGAATAAGAATTTGATTGCATTCCATGACTCAACATATCATTCAGGGATTCTATGAATGACAAGGAATAAGCATCAATGATTGCATTACATGACTCGATGTATAGAAAATTGGTGCATATTTTAATATATATTATAAACAATAGGGAGGATCTATAATATCCAATCACCTACATTTCCAAATTCATGATTTCCCCAAGGTTGAACATTGGATAGCAGCCAAGAGAATTTAAGATATGTAAAGGCCACATTAGATTTTGGTATTCTATATGGACAAGGAGAAGAGTTCTAGTCAATAGGATATGCAGATTTAGATTGGGTAGGATCAATGGATCATTGGAGTCCATGGAAGGATATGTTTTCAACCTTGGAATAGGTTCAGCATGTTGGTTGAGCAAGAAACAACGAGAAATTTCACATTCCTCAACTGAAGTAGAAAACAAGGAAACATCGAAAAGAGCTTGTGAGGTGGTTTGGCTAAGAAGAATGTTTGTTGAATTGCAAGTTGAAAATTTTGGTTAGACTATACTTCACTATGACAACCAAAGTGTGTTGAAGTTGTCAAAGAATCATGTCTTCCATGAGCACACAAAGAATGTGAAAGTACATTGACATTATCTTCGAGAAAATGTATAATATGGAGAAATTGAAATGTAATGTTGTACAACACAGGAGTAGAATGCAAATATTCTCACTAATCCTCTCAGTCCATATAAGTTTACAAAATTTAGACATAAACTTGGTGTGTATCCCTATATGACCATTAAGGGAGGGTGTTGAAATAGGCATTTATAATGGTCATTACTAATATTGAATACGAATAAAAATATTAAATATTCCATGTGTGCATGCATCTATTCATACATGTGATGTGAGAGAGAAATAACCTTAATGGTGGTTGTTGCTAAAATAATACAAATTCCACTAAAAATATAGTTTCACTTTGTTTCTGGAATATACATAGCCATCTCTTCATCTCTCCTTGTTATCAGTTTGAGAGAAAGCATGCAATTTTTAGGATGATTCCATGCCAAACAAATAAAATATGAGTTACATGGCCCACACTTTCAGGATGTTTGGATGAATCCAAGCTTGTGTCCACTCGCACTCCATATGTGTGAGTTCCTCTAGCTTTTCCATGTTTCATGTAGATTTCAATACCTTTAGACTCACTATGTTCATCATAATCAGTTTCATTACCTCTCTTTTCTCCATTCCTATAGAAGTGTTGTCCATCATATAATTATTTATTTGGATGCTTACCACATTG